>JANZXV010000211.1:24951032-24961063 GCA_027576455.1 Erythroxylum roigii | reverse complement strand
AAAGTAAGATTGCTTGTTTATTTGAACACAAAATAAATGTATTATTCAAATTGGAATTACATTAATCTTAATTACTATTCATTTATTAATAACAATATAACAATATGAATTATTAAACAAGTTCTTATTAAAAATTTTATACAAACCGTTATATAAATTTATGCTAAAATAGATGACAAACTATTTTGATGTATCATATGAATTATGAAACAAGTTGTTATTAAAAATTTAAGCTAGCCGTACAAATTTCTTTTTTTCCAATTGAAGTCACTACAATTATATTATATAATTATCCAATATATTACTTATTAATTAAAGTTATGAATAATTTCATTAATTAATTAATTAATTAGTATTTTATTTCATTGATTTTAGTTTTTAACTGTATTTAATATTTGTCAATAATGTTCAAATTTATTAATAAGTACTTTACATAAATTTAAAATATCTTTTTTTTAAAATTAAAATATCTTTAGAATATATAAATGATTACTTACATTTGATTTAAATATTCAACAAATATATATTTTAATTTAAATTATGTTAGTTCATATAACAAAATAAAAATTATTCAATAGATTAAAATGTTCATTTCTTTATAATTAGGTTATCTTATACATAATCATTATCAATACATAATCATATATTAACATTTTAACTTATTTTTATTTTTATATAAATTGAGACAACAATATCAATTTCAACCCCATATAACATTCCTATAAACAACTATACAATCTAAGCTTCTTGCAAAACAACACCAATTATTCAAATTCAACAAAATTTCAAAACAAACATGTATAAGCATTTTATCAAACACTTGGTGTGCATGTCATTTGTCGTCCCTAATTCAACACAAAAATCCAAATTTGTTCCATTAATTCTCCAACAAACACATACCATTTCACTAACAATCACTAATTAACATTTAACATCAAACAACACACACATTATAACCCAAACCATTAACCACCGAAACCCAAACCTAGAGGATAGAGAAAATGGTTTTAATCAGGGCATTACTGTCTGCTACAATGGCCGGAGTAGGGAACGCCGGCAACGCACGCCTCCACATCGAATGAATCCACAGACGTCGTAGATGGTTGCAGGCGGTGGTGGTTGACGGCGACAGTGAGGGAGAGGGAGTGGGAAAGGAGAATAGAAAAGAAAAGCAGCAGGCAAGAAAGGGGGGGGGGGGGGAAAGCTCCGCACGCCTGCTTTAATTTGTAATTCAAAACGACGCTTACTGTGCTTATTTACCGACGTATGTTCACCGACGGAATTAAAACCATCGGTAATTTGCCATCTTCCGTCTTCTCTTCACCGACGCAGAAACATTCCGTCTGTAATTACAGAAGGAATGTTATCCGTCCCTGATATTCCGTCGGTATTTCACACTTTTCCTTATAGTGGTAATTGGTTTCTTAGTTACTAAAGAAGAGGGAGTCGTATGATTGGACTGATATCCAACCAATTGTTGAACCATAACTAGGTTCTTTCACCATTTCCAGTTCGATGCTTGATGTAGGGATATAGGATCTCCCTCATCTTCATCTGTTGTTTAAGAATAGGAGTGCCAACTGAGGTGAAATCTACTTACCAAAAGTCCAAAATTTTCAAATAGTATTCATGTAACCATTTTATCCATAGAGCCTTCCTATCTGTGTATAGCCTCTATAATCTCTTGTTTATTAGAACTCTCTGCATATTAGCTATAGAGATAATCCCAATTCCTTTATGTTTTTTTGGTATAGTGACTTCTCTCCACTTTATTTTTTCCCTCTTTGAGCTTCCCAGTTGATTGGACCATAGATACATTTTCATGATTCGGTCCATCTCCTTGATAGCTCTTCTCAGTATTGCAACGTGCACCAGTTAGTAATTATTTTAAATTAAAATAATGATATCATATGTTAAATTTTAACGAGCTAATTAGTTTCAAAGGCATAAATTAACAATTGCTCACTTATACTAAAGTTAAACACCTATGTATGTAACATCATATATATATATATATATATATATATGTCAATCACAACTCTTAATACAACAACTTAGATAAATAAACTGCATGATTCTCCTTAATGATAATTGCTCTCATGTATTGCCTTTTAGCTTTACTATCTCTTTGATTAAGTGAAACTCCATAATCAAGTGATTTGTTATCATTTGGATCCGAATAAAAAATTACATTTAAATACTCATGAAATCTTAGTTTAACCCCTCGTAGACTATGGAAATATCTTTAATTCTTTTTAAGTACTTTAATATGTTTTTTACAACTATATAAAGACTATCACCAAATTAACTTCAAATTTGCTTATTATGCTTCAAGCGTAAGAGACATTTGGTTTAATATATGGTATGACATAAATGATTGATTCAAAGGCCGAAACATACAGAACACAATCTATTTTATTTCTTTCTACCTGTATCTTTGACATGTAATTTGTAGTAGAGAAATCACATGGAACATAGTTAAGAATACCTCTTTAGAATTCTCCATGTTAAATTTTTTCTAGCACTTTATCTAGGCAGGTAGATTAAGATAAGCTAAACAACCTTTTTGACCTATTTGTATAGATCTTTATTCCTAAAATATAGTCTGCTTCTCTCATATCCTTCATAGAAAAGTTCTTGGATAACTAGATCTTTATAAATTAAATCATTAGTGTATTTTTTCAATTAGAAATATGTCTCCACATATAACACTAGGAAGATAACTGCACTCCTATTAAATTTATAAACACATGATTTATTCAAATTTTTGATAAAACCAAACTCTTTGATTGTCTCTTTAAAACAGATATTCCAACTTTTTGACACTTATTTAAGTCCATAAATAGACTTTTGCAGCTTGTATACTTGATTAGGGAACTTCTTGGATTCAAAAACTTCAGATTGTACCATATATCCTCATTTAAATTTCATTGAGAAATTTTTTTTTGACATCTATCTTCCAAATTTCATAATTATGATATATAACTATAGGGAATAAGATCCTTATGAAATTAAGAATATATAATGGTGAAAAAGTTTGATCAAAATCAACTCCTTGTTTTTGTTTATAATCTTTAGCCATTAGCTTTACTTTATATATGTGTACATTGCCATCCATGTCAATTTTTCTCTTAAAAATCCACTTATAGCCAACAAGTGCAACGCCATCGAGAGTATCTATCAAAGCCCATATTTAGTTAGTATACATGGGTTTCATTTTAGATCTTATAGTTTCATGCCATTTTAAAGAATCGATGAAACATTACTTCCTTAAAAGTAATGGGTTCATCATCTGTAAGTAATGTGTTATCTTTTCCCTTTTAGATATGTTGATCTAACCTAACAGTAGGATGAAGTATCTTACTAGTACATTACAAACTATTTATCTTTTGAACCCTTATTTGTATCAACTTAACGTTCCTTTTTCATCTGTATATGCATTTGTGGTTCTTGAACTTCTCTAAGTTTTGTTTCACTTCACTAATTTCATTCTCTTGTTAACAATTTACTATATCTTGAAATAAACACCTTTTATTTAAGAGAATGGTAAAACTAATAATCTATATTCTCTTTTGAATACCTCACAAATTTGTATTTATTTGACTTAGCCTAAAGCTTATCAAATGGTGCAAACTTCACCTAATCATCACATCTCAAAATATTTAGGTATGATAACTTTGGTCTATTAACTGTCTATATCTTATTTGGTGTCTTGATAACTTTATTTGAAAGGTAAGTAGCATTTTCAAGGGCATATCCTCAAAAGGAGATAGGAACGACTATATAACTTATCATAAAGCTTGCCATATCTAATAAAGTACAATTTCTATTCTCAAATACTTTATTATGTTTTAGAGTTTCACATGGAGTCCATCGTGATAGAATCCCATTCTCTTTTAAGTAACCAAGAAACTTCTAGTCGAAGTATTCATTACCTCAATCAATTATATGTGTCTTACTACTCTTAATTTATCTCTTACCACTATATTCTCGTTTTTTATCTCTTCTTGTAAGGTTACACATCTAACAATATATTTTATCTGTTAACTTGAGTGGTATCTTCTTGTTATATAAAACTTTTGATGCACCCCTCCATTTAAGCTACCTTGATTTGATATGGTGAACTATATCTTCATCTATCTCATTATTGCTTTGGATGATGGATCTAAGGTACTTAAAATAATTTTTCTTTGATATAACTTTTGAATCAATCTTTATCTCCATATCATATGCCACCATATGGCCTGAAATGTTTCACTTTAAATACTCAGTTTTAGTCCGGCTTAATTTAATATCCTTCGACTCTAATGTATCCCTCCAAAGTTCTAAAATGACATTGACACCCTCTTTTGTTTTATCTACTAAAACAATGTCACCAACAAATAGCATACACCAAGGCTCGACCCCTTGGATATTCTTAGTGAGCTCATCTATTACTATTGCAAACAAGAAGGGCCCTTGGTATAGCTTGATATCGATAAAGAAATGCTTTATATTTCCTCCTGTCATCCTTACTTTAGTCTTAACACCTTTATTCATAACTCTAATAACTCATATATAAGTCAAAGGAACTCCCTTAATTTTAAAACACCTCCACATGATTTTCCGAGGTACCATATCATAAGCCTTTTCTAGAAGTCAATGAAAACTATATGTAGGTATTGTTGTCTTTACTTGTAATATTCCATTAGTCTTTTAAGGAGGTGTATAGCTACTGTCATGTACCTTTCTATTATAAAACTAAATTGGTTCTCTGAGATTGGTGCACCTTTTCACTCTCTTCTAAATCACTCTCTCCTATAATTTCATGGTGTGAATGAGTAGTTTGATGCCTCTATAACTATTACAGATTTAGATGTCCCCTTTATTCTTATGTAGAGGAATTAATGTACTAGTCTCTACTCATCCGACATTTTGGTGGACTTAACGATCACATTAAAAAGCTTGGCTATCTAAGTGAGACCATCTTCTCCTAGGCTCTTCCACACCTCTATGGATAGCTAATCAGGTCTTATTGCACTTCCAATTTTCATCTCCCTCAAAGCTCTTTTAACTTCTTCTCTAGTGATCTGTCAGCAATATGTGAAGTTATGATCCTTCTCGGACGTGTTAACATCGCTTAAGGAGATTTTATCATCTCCACCTTCATTAAAAAGGTTATAGAAGTATCTCTGTCATCTTCTCTTGATGTCATTTTCATCCACAATCACCTTTCCTGCTTCATCTTTAGTGCAAGGTAATCAATCTAAGTCTCTTGCTTTTTGTTCCCTAGTTATCGTCAATTTAAATATATCCTTTTCTCTATTTCTTGTTTCCAATCATTGATATAACTTCTTGTAAGCTCTACTTTTGTCATTTGAGACTATATTCTTCATCTCTTTTTTTGCCAATTTATAACTTTTACTATTAATTACTCTATGTATTGCTATCCATTAGAACTTTGTAGGCAACCTTCTTGATTTTTACCTTTTCTAATACATCTTCATTCCATCACTAAGTCTCCATCTTATCGCCCCTAAGCTTTCTAAAAACTACCAAGATCTCTTAGGTGCATTCTTTAAAAGAGTTGCTACTCCCTCCCACATCTGTTTAATATCTCCTTCCAGTTTCCATTCTTCTCCAGACATTACTCTATCCCTAAGTTGTTCCATAATATCCCCTTTTAGATTCCACCATCTAACTTTAATACGTTTTCGAGGTCTTCTCTTCTTTCTCTAGCATTTGATTATAAGATCTATAGCCAATTATTTGTACTAAGTTGACAAGAATGCATTACGTATCACCTTTACATATAGGTCTATTGCTCCACCTTACGAGGAAGTAATCAATTCGAATCTTCATATTTATGCTCCTAAAAGTCACTTAGTGCTTTATTTTTTTTGAAAAATAAGTTGGCTACTACTAAATCAAACGCTATCACAAAGTCCAATGAAGTAATCCCACTGTCATTCCTATCTTCGCATTCGAAACTCCTATGAGCCCATGAATACCCATCTGAGGTTGTCCCAATATGGCCATTAAAGTATCCTCCTACAGTGACTTTCTCATTAGGTGGAATTTATTAAATCACTTTATCTAACACTTCTTAATATTGGCGCTTAAACTGCTCTTCTAACTCTACATGGGGTGCATAAGCATATACCATATTGAAAATAACATCTTTCACTATAATTTTTAGGGACAAAATACTATCATTACTCCTCTTTATACCCACAACATGATGCATCAGTTCATTTACAACCTAGATCCCTGCACTATTATGTCGTCTCCAACACCTTGAATACCAAAGTTTAAACCTATTGATCTCTTTTGTTTTAGCCCCTAATTTGTTTCCTAAATGTATGTTATATGAATCTTATATTTGTCTAAAATCTCCTACTAATTCCAATGACTTTTCTATAAGAGTCCTAATGTTCCAAGAACCTATCCATAATCTGTTAACATTTTCTCTTCTCTCAAACCCAAAACTCCCCAAAAGACTAGACCTTGCTTTATCATCAAAATTTAAAGCCACCACTGTTACCCTAAATACCCAATATAAGCTAACAAAAATAATAATGGAATGGAACTTATAAATCCAAATAAAAAGGATAGATTAGCAATAAGCCACAAAAAGGAACAACTAAAGTAATTAAAAACATAAGTCAAATAATCTAGACAAATAACAACACTAGGAAATAAATATCAACAATAACAAGGAAGAAAGAAAATAATCAAAGGAGATAAATAAAAGTCACACCAACTAATTTTCGAAATCGTTTTACTTCTTGTAAAAAAAAGATAAAAACAAACCTCTAATTAACAATATCAAAGAAAAAAGTAGAGTATCAAATTTCAAATTGAAAACCACCGTAAATGTATACAAAAATCACAAGCACAAACGACTGCAAACAAATTAATGCTTATATGGTCCAAATCTAAACCAATAATAAGTGCCTCTTGCCTAAAACAATACAAGAAAAACCTTATAAAAAGAAAGTAATAAGGAGCAAGGTGCGAGAAACAAGAGCCTTAAAATAATTTCAAGCTTGGAACAAGAGCTACTAGTGCATTACCCAAATTCCCATTCTGTACATGAACAATTTGGGTGCTGATGGCTCTAAAATAGGTCCTAAAGGCTCCCATATGGAGAATCAAAAGTTGATTAATTTTAAGAGTAAAGAAAAAATAATATATAGGGTCTGTATGTTGTTGTCCCATGAAGACTCACAATCTTGCCCAAACGAGAACAATGGTCTTGAGAAAGACAATGCCTACTAGCTATTTTTGGATATGTACCTCTCTTCCTTTCTGAAATGGTTTTTTTATCCTTCTCAGTCACACTCCTCACTTAAAAAGAAATAGTATGCCAAGAATGAATATGCCAAAATAATATTCTAAATGAAAGATTTGGGAAACAATATATGTAACCTAATAACTTTTATTCTTAAGGAATAAGAAATTCAAAAGTGTCTAATTTTCTAGTACTTTTTTTTATTTTAGTGCCTAACCTTTTAAAATTTTCAATTTAGTAAATAATCTTTTATAACCAATAAAACTCAAGTCAAAACGTTGGCTCTGTTAGTTGTTTGGTGATGTGGATAACAAATGGACACCTATGTGGCATTTAATGGACATACCACATCAACCAAAAACTAATAGAGATAATGTTTTGACTTGAGTTGCACAAGTTTTAAAGGTTAATTATTAAATTAAAAAATTCAAAAGTTTATGCACTAGATTGAAAATATTCTAAAATTTTGGGTACTTTTGAACTTGCTATCTCTATTATTAATAATAAAGACAAATCCATTTAAATTATGTTTCCTATAACAACTAAAACATATTAAAAACTATCTAGTTCTAACACAAGGTTACAAGGACAAGAAAAACTATAAGTTCCTATAACCAATATAACAACCCTTATTCCATTGCTAACTCACAGGTTTATTTCGCCTTTCTTTGATGATCTAATCCTTGTTGACATATGATTGTTATTAAAAATATAAAAACCATATCCATTTTCTAATACTCAATAACATGGAACATATGTAGAAAGATTAATCTGAATAAAAAAAATATTTGTAGATATAGCTTCTTTAAGCTTCTTAAATTTCGAGCTAGTAAGATATGCTTTACAATTTCTCTTTTAGTTTCCATCAACAAAAAAATAAAAAACATGTGTCTTTAAAGCTTGTCTTCTTCTTAACATCACCATTTGGTTTTCTACTTTAGTGGAAGTCTTATGTTTCTTGTTCTTATGCTTTTTATAACCCCTTTTTCTTGCTCATAGAAGAATATATAACACCTTGTTAAGGCAACGCTTTACAATTTTAAGCATATTCGGTAGTTTAGACAATGACATATCATTTTAGTTCATACGAAAGTTCATAATGAACTATGAAAAGTTCTGAAGTGACTAAAGCACTAAATTAATGTTTAACTCATGATCCATGGAAAAGTCTAATTGGCTTAATTTTTCAATATAGCTAATCATCTTTAATATGTGTAACTCTAATAAAGATCCTCTGCCATCTCATATTGATATAATGTTGTAGAAGTTTGATATCTTTCAACTTACTTTAAAGGGGAATGTGGTATTATCAATCCTCCTATTCCATTCCAATTGGCACTAGTAATGTCGCATCCCGCTCTTCCTTCCTATTGATAGCAATGGGCCTTCTAATTAGCGTGTCGGTAAGATCTAATATTTTATTTAGGGGATTTCCTGCTTACCCTTTACCCCATCCTTAAGATGCAAAATTATAGTATAAGCATCCATGTTCTTGTACTGCCCCTAAAGCTTATGAGATATACCAACATTATATATAGAACTTGTTTAACATCATCAATATGACATTGATCTCCTATACATCTCAGTTGCATCTGAACTAGGGTTTGGTGGAATTGCAATATCAAGAACATTTAATTTCTTTTTTTTGCCTAAGAATAATTCTCAAGTTGTAAAACTATTCTAAGAAGTTAGGTTCAGTGAGCTTGTTAGTATTCATAATACTTCTTAGGGACAACTTACTACTCATTTTATTTAATAACCAAAAAGACATAAAAGAAAAAGTATTACTTTATGTGAAAAAATCAAGACTTTAACAAATATTTGGTTACTCTCATTATTTCTAATCAAAATAGTAACCCCCTTACGATTAAGTTAAGAAATTTTCAAATAATTCTTTGATGGCCTAGTACCACATTCAAATTTAGTTGATTATGAGTTTGCTCAATAAACCAACTAAATTTAAATAACATAAATAACATTATTATTAATCATATTTCATGTGACTCCTAGAACTATTAGATGACAACTGTTTATCAAAGTCTTTCTGATGTAGTATTCTTAACCTTACCTATAAATTCATATGATTGTGAGTTTATTCATCCAAATCATATAAATTTACTTAACTAGGACCTACTAATTTAAGATAAAACATATTTAGGTTAAAGCAACCTTGAGTTTGCTCAATAATCCTTACAACAAACATAACTATGGTTTTATTCTTAAATAATAGAAGGTAAGACAAAAAGGGCAACAATGACCCTAATGTTTGCTTCTCATCACAAATTAAACCTTAATGTTTCACATGATTTAAATTAAACCCTATCGTTTTACAAATGTTTAAATTAAACCTTATGTTAATAGAAATAATAATGGAATATGACATTGTTAGTGTTCCACTGTGTCATTATTGACGTGGAAAATTTTATAATAATCTAATTTTATTGTGGGTCCTATTGTGCCATGTGATGCTTACGTGGCATAATAGGACCCAATTATTTAAAATTAAACTTTAAAATTATTAAGTTAGTATTATTTAATTTAATTTAACTTAACTTAACCTAAATTAATTAACATAATTAATTGTAATAATTATTAATTAACTTAGGTAAAAAAATCATCAAATTGACAACAACAACATCCAATAGAAATTTCATTGATACGCGAGGTCTGCGGAGGTTCAATAGTATGTAGTCTTATCCTTAACTAGTAAAGAGACTGCTTTCAAATGACCCATATGAAAAGGAAAAATATATAAGTA
>JANZXV010000211.1:24925680-24942223 GCA_027576455.1 Erythroxylum roigii | reverse complement strand
TATACAACAATCATATATAAATAATATTTAATCTAATAAATAACATATAAATAATATTTAATATAATATTTTAAAAACAAGATTGGAAATTAAGCTGATAAGATAAAAGATTTATTATAGAACTAACTAAAAATTAAATATTTTTAAAAATTTTAAAATATAATTAAAAATAGACTATTAACTAAAAATTAATTAATTTAAATAATTAATTATTTTATAAAACTAACTAATTAATTAATTAACTTATCAGAATTTAACAGTCAAGTTATTAAAATAGATCATCCTAAAAATAAAAAACTCGATATAATCAAAATTTTATGATTAAATTGACCGAATTAATTATATTTTTAATTATTAACTTAATTAATTTAAAAGACTTTGTTTTTTTATGTATAGATATTTTTTTATCACTTCTTTTGCCTTTATAAGCAAACGATACCTTAAATGCGTACTTTTAATTTATGTCGTGATATTCCATGCCTGAAAATATATAACCTGTCGATAAAAGATTAAAAGTAAACTAGGAAGTTGCCTGTCGTTTCTCTTTTTCCTCCAGACACGAAGCGTGTGGGGCACAGCCAACAATTAGATTTAGCTTGTGCTTTTCTCGGCATCCATTTCTTCTTCTTGCATCTTTTTGGCCTATCTATCTTACCAGGTCAGTCAATGGGCGTGGCAGTCGGCGTTAGAAGGCCGGAGGTGCGACAACGGCGGAAGGGAGAGAAGACGGTTGAAGGCCGGAGGCGAGGCGAGGCAGGCCGGAGGCGAGGCGAGGCAGGCCGGAGGTGCGACGACGGCGGAAGGGAGAGAAAACAGAAGAAGACGAAGAGGCTGTCGGCGGGGGAGAGAGGGTATTGATAAATTTAGTTTTAATTTTTTTTATTTGCAAAATGACCCCTCCTATTTTTCATTTTACGGAATGGCGTACCGGTCGGTACTGACAATACCTACCAGCCGGTATCGACCGGAATCGACCATTTTTCGGCCGGTACGTACCAGTCGGAACGGTACGAAATCCACGACACTGTTAACCTTAATTACTAGTTTCACTTATTCTAGATTATGTTCCACTTCCACTCTTTTCTCAATTAACGCCACAATATTGTCTTCATTTCCTACTATCGATTTAAATATAATCTAAACAAAATTCCTTATTAAGTCCCTAAGACCATTATACCAGATGCACCATTCTCCATTCTCCCTTTTGGGTTGATGAATTAAGTTCTTCCTTTCTTAAATTAAAGCATATTTATGAAAAAAGGGAATTTAATTCATCCTTTTTATATCAGAAAAGTATTGCCCTTTGTTGCCAATAAATATGCTATTGATCAAGGACTGAATTCAAGAGATCTTTGATTGAATGGAACTTAGCAATACTTGGTGGATCTCGACATCATAACAAGTTCATCACCTGATGTCTTAGATGGGCAATGTAAGCATGAAAGAACATTTCCTTATCTTTGCCCAATTCTTTAATTCTAAACTTGTTTTTTAATTATTTTCACAATTATAGTGGTTAAGTCATAATTATAACCACCTTTTGCCAATACCAGATATTCATTATCCCTTCCACATATGCTTTCAAATCTGAATCAATGCACTTACTTTTTTGTTGTCACACCATAAACATTCATGTGAATGGTTAGATCCAAAACGAAGCACTCAAGGCTAGTCACAGTAGCTTTGCAATACCATTCAACCTAAAGCTTACACCCAAATTCCTGTCAAGCTTCTCTTACACTCACCTTTCTGTGTCCGTACCCCTCTCCTATGTCAATTAATATCCTACTAAGCCTAAATCAATTGGCTACTCCTCCTCTATCTTTTTTCTAAACCTATTTATAGGCTAATTTAGATGCTTTAGTCCACTCATTTTCTCCTTTTTATGTAAAATGTCATTAAAATCCGCCATACAACACTATGCAAAGGAAGATTTTATTAAAAGACATTTCAAAAGCTCCCAAGACTCTTGCCTCTCCCCTCTATCAGGATTCTGGTAGAATCAGGAATACTCAAAAATAAATAGTAAATATATATACTTTTTTGGATCCTATCAAATTCTTATAATGTCCTGTGAAACTCCATTTGTCTCCATCCTTTAAATCCACCTCTACTTCGATAAAAAAAGTAAAGTAACCTTACAAGTTATCTCTTTCGTTATTCTTCCATAAAATAGCTAATCCATAATAAAGGTCCTTGCAATCAACCATAAAGAGCCCATCAAATCCAATAGAGATTTGATCCTTTTGATCTTGGTTTGAGTTGTAAAGTTCTCAATAAATAATAAGTCTGACATTTTTTCAATTTTCTAGCCCTTTATGGGCTTGAACTGTGTGTAGGTTGCCAAGACCATGATAATTTCAACTTAATATAGTCATTGGTCCTAACAGGCCAGTCTTTTCCATAGCTGTATGATAATTCATTTTTTTGGGCCAGCATTACCCAAATTCTCACCTTCACTCCGTATACCTTGATACCCATCAACTTCTTTAGGGCCATACCTATCACCTTCACCTTTATATAGGATTTCTATCTCCATTCTTATTACTACTCTTATATTAACATTCTCAAATGATAATAATCCTTCACAATTAGGGCCATTATTTTCATGAACCATTAAGCTTTGTTTCGTTTTAGAAACCACTATAGGACTTTTTTCTTTAGTTTTAAAAGCCTAAACATTCCTCTAAAATAAAATAGAACTATGTCAATTCTTAGAAAAATAGATCAATCCCTCATATTCTTATTCTTAAAAATAGAAGTAACATTTGACTATTATAATAGGGCCCCCAAATTTAGTTTAAAAGTTAATGGGTAAATTAGAAGGCTTCTTTGAAAATTTACTAAGATGATGACTCAAACAATGTCACACCTTATTATTAATAAAATCATTAGTATACTTATCCTTTACTTGGAATTCATTTACAAGGCACATTATTCCAATTATCGATTTTAGAATTTAATTTTGCAATTATTTCTTTTTTCAAGAATTTTAGCTGTCAGTTTTCATCATTAATATTTAAAATGATAAGATGGTTAGCATTATTGTTTATTACACAATAATTGCTTAAATTAATTTTTTCAAAGTTAATGGTTATATGCAATTTTTAGATGTAAGGTGTATTACGCAAGTAATACTCCCATGAACTTTACTAAAGTAAAGGTCAGGAGCACTTGAGCAATTCTAAAGGGACCTCCTCTAAAAATGCCAAACACATGAAGTTCAATTATCATTAAAGACCTATGTCAAAATGTAGTGTTCTAAAAATTCATAATCATTGTATTGATCTTTTTTCGATTCTTTTTGTTTAAAAAATAGTACCAATGTTGATATTAACAATAGAAATTCCTTAATTATTCAGTAAAAGGGTAATTTTTAAAAAAAAGGTGGTATCTTTTAATTCTCCTATATCTTTCTTCTATGATGAAACCTCAAAATGATTTATGCAAGTTTTATGTTTTCCTATTCATACTCACTTTGGACAAAACCCTAGAAACTACTCTAGGATTTTTTCCATTTTGTTTTTTTGGTCTTTGATCAGGGACTCACTTTGGACAAAACCCTAGAAACTACTCTAGGACTTTTTCCATTTTGTTTTTTTGGTCTTTGATCAGGGTATCCACAGGCGGATCCAGTGACTAATCCCCTCGTTAGTTTGTAGGCACCTCTTAGGATGGGACAGCTGGCCCAAGGATTTAAGGCTGCTCCATACCCAAAATCAAGGATTGAACCCCTGACCTTTGGTTAAGAATGAATGAGTCCTTGCCACTCAACCACACCCCTTGGATTTCTCCATTTTGTTTTAAATACCTAGATACCTCTCTAGGGTTTTAATTCCAATCTTCAGTTAAATGCCTATATATGTCTCTAGGTCTTCGATTCCAATCTTCAGTTAAACGCTTAGATATACTTCCAAGTCTTCAATCATAATCTTTAATTAAATACTTGGATATCTCTCTTGGTCTTTTAAATTCAATCCATATTCTAGATACCGATCTAGATTTGTAGTTAAAAATAATAATATAGATATCTCTTTAGGCCTTTTATATCTAATTTAAATTTAAACCTTATATGCCCCCTCTAGGTCTCTCTTCTCGGTTCAAAGGAAAACTCTACGTGTCTCTGTTGGGCTATAGTTAAATACTTAGATGTCTCTTTAGATTTTTTATTGAACTCTATTTCTAAACCTAAGTACCTCTCTAACTTAATGGAAGAAAACTTAAGATAAATTAATTTTATGCATCTGCTTTCATGAATAGATGCTTAAAGAGGGCAATTGTAAATATTTAATTTTTTGTTTCATTTTATAATATATTCTTGTAATTATTTTTAATAAAAATACACAAATATAATGATATGCTTTCCTAAGTTTCATATCTTTTTGTTTTCTTTTTCATAATAAATTTACCTTTTAATTAGGTTTATTTTTGGTCATAAAATAAAATATTTGGTCTATTTTCTAAAGCATTGTTTGTGTTTTGGGTTTCTTTCAGGTCAATTTGTGTCAAAATTGGAGACTGGGAAAATTTTGGATTAAATGATTAAAGAAAACTACATAAGGACCAAATCTCAAATAAGTAAGAACTAGAGTGTAAAATTTAAGAGAAAAGGGGCTAAACTGAAAATAAGAAAGCCCAAAAAGACATGATTAACGATGGGAGAAAAAGTATGCAAAGAGAATTTCTAAACGAGTAATAACAGACCCGACTTTGGTCTAGATTGGTCGTGCCATAGGTGAAGAGATCTTGGCCCAAAGAGAATTTTACAAAACAACTTTGTTTTGTTAAAAACAACACCATTTTGTACATTCCGTCAGAATCACAACGCCTTTCTGATGCGTTTGCAACACGCAGAAACATGAGAAGAAAACATATCATTTCTGTTTTCTGATGCGTTTGGAACCAACATGTTGATTTTATTTAAACATGACCATTCCAACGCCTTCTCCCTCCTCCCCAAATCATCTGATATGTGGAAGATTTTGGGTTATTTGCTCTCGTGAACATGGCATCCCAGAGGTTTGCATCCCTTTTTGCTTTCACGTTTCGAAGAAGAGAAACGAATCTCGCGTTGAGGTATGGTCTTCGTTATCTTATTTTACCAAACAAAGTTCCTCCAAACAGGTTTGGTCTGTGCATCTTTGCATCATTTACATCTTTAGTGTGGCTATGCTTGTGATCTATGCCATTTATGGGTTATTTTGATAAGTTATGACTACCTCGAAGAGATTCTATTCTGAGCAACTTGCTTGTCCACCACAACGTCGGGGAGGAAGCGAGGTGGATACGATGGGCTTCGTTTCCGTCGTATTCTTTTTTAGAAGAGCTTTTTTGTAGTTCTATCGCCGTTTTGTTCAGATCCAGGTTTGTTGATGGAAAGCTAACGGATTCAAGTTCGTTTCTTTCCACTGTGCTATTTTGATCGATTGCTTTGGAACCAGCTTAACTTGAACCCTTTTTTCCTCTCGAATGTTTTTGAGCTGTTTTAATATTTCCAATTTTAAAATTTTGTTGGAGGATTATGATTGATCAGGACGAGTTATACCAATGAGGAGAGATCTGGAAGAGTTATAAGCTTTAGCCTCGCCTTACTAGTGCCCGCAAAAGAGAAACTGGAAAAGTTACATGCTTTTGGGTGAGTTTGAGCATCAACAAGAGGCGTGCCACTGGTGGCAAGACAAAAACAGGGAGGACGAAGCGCCAGCTTTCACCGGGCTTGGCTTTGGTGTTATATGTTGGACGGCGACTTGTCCAGGTTTCCTTGTTGTTTGGTAATGGCTTCACGTGGCTTTGGGCAATCGTCGGTCAGTCATCTTGCTACTACTACCGGAGAAGGGAGTCTGGGTGTGAACTTCTTCAGATGCTACCTTGGGAGTTGTTGGTCTCGTCTGATTTTGATGGATCTACAGATCTATCCCTTTTAGACCCACATGTATTTTTTATCGACGAGTCGGGTCTTGCAAAGTTCTGAACTTTACTTGCAAAGATGGGATTTTTGTTTGAGAAAGATGGGATTTCTTTCTGTGCCGAACCTGAGGAGAAAACGGTCGAAGAGAAGAAACACAAGCTGCAGAAACCCGAACCTGAAGAAACAAATGTCGACGAGAAGAAACACAAGCTGAAGAAACCCGAACCTGAGGAGAAAAAGGTTGTAGAGAAGAAACCGCCTAAGGAGGTATTTAAATAGCTATTAAATACCAACGCCGTATTATTTTGTCGTTAATTAAACTATGATTTGAACTGCTCATTAAATGTTTTGAGTAAATGGATAATATGCAACTGTAGTAAGTTAGATCCTGGTTTTTCGGTGGTTCATTGAATACGTCGAGCATATTTCATGTACTTTTACTATTGAATCATCTGGCATAAAGAATAAGAGATAGATATGAGGATCTGGTTTCTTGATCAGAAAGAGCTACCATCGATAAAAATGTCTATGATTTCATTGTAAAGGTACGCGTTCTTTTGTGGAATCTATAGTATGTACGTCAACAAGAAAACAAAACATTCTTAAAGTTTTGGTAACGGAAAAGGTACAATCTTTCCTGCAACTTCTATTCTAATTAGTAATGGCTTATCATCTTCGTTGTTAAGCGTATTGTGCTCTATGCTCTCACTTTTTTGTCGTGTGTTACTTGTTGCTATGTTCCTCTTAGATATCGTCTTCATTAGTATCGTAGCTCTGTTTCCCCATTGTCGTGATTTCTTTCATGTGACGGCGTAAACAGTAAACCCTCTAGCACCGATGATCACTCTGTTGTATCGAGCATCCTGACAAGTTGTTGTTGTTGTTGTTGTTGTTATTGTTGTTGTTGTTTTTGTTATTGTTATTGTTATTGTTATTATTTTTGTTATTATTATTATTTTTATTTTTTAATATTTTCTTTACGGATTATTATATTCATTATATATCTATTTTGTCTGTTTTTACGTATTTATATTTTTAACTTGCATCACTATTATCCTGTAACATCTACACGTGGATCTACTGAAAACAGCCTGCGTACTATCAAGCCCTTCAAACCCTGCTTCATTGCGAGACTTAAGGTATGATGACGATGATAAGAATGTCATATTCATAAAACCTAAAAGAGACATCTAAAAGATGTCACTATTTAACAATTTAGATTTTTATTTATAAATTAATATCTACTTTTAATTATTAAAGAAAATTTTAATTAAAATTTATATATTTGAAAATATTTTAAATTTTAAATTAAATTTATTTATAATAATGTAATTGAAATTATTTTACTTTTAAAATAATATTTAAACTAATTGTTAAAATTAAAATAGTTTAATTGTTATTATAAATTAAGATTAAATATATAATATTGAATTAAATTATCCATGATTATTATTAAATAATATTTATGTAGTTGCTAGTAAGTTAGATTATAAAAAACAAAAATAGAAAAAATGTTATTTTTTTTATAGTTTTGTCATTTTTAAGAAAACTGGAGAAATTAAAATCAAAAATTGAAATTTAAAAATTGAAATTAACTAAATTTCAAAACAAAGCAAAAAATAAAAAACATAAATGAAAACAAGCAAATCTTAAAATTTCATTGTTTTTATTTTTTTGTTCTTACAACTAATCCTTTGACCCTATTTATCTGACCATTCATACAACTATTTGCAATTTTTTAAACAATAATCAAAAACATTAAATTGATGCGATATTTGCCAAACATTACTACTACTTGTCCAAATCAAAAAATGAGAGCAATCATCTTCTTGTTTTTCAAATTGACAATTCAAAGTAACAATTCAATTATTTGTTAAATCAAGGAGAAGAAAACTTAGGCATGATGCAAATTAAATAAAAGCTATTAATAATAAGAATTAGAACTGAATAAGGATTTGCATATAGAATTAAGTATATTTATGGATTTTATAGATCAGGATACAAGGTTTGAATAATATTGATTAGATTGCAATATAAATAGCTAAGTTAATACTCTAAATTTGTTGTGTGTGTGTGTAATTTGACCCAAAATATGAAACTTTGACAACTAAAATATGAATACAGGAACCAACATAATAAGGTCCTCTTTTGAAAGATGTTTTGCATATTCTTTTAATTAGCCTAGACACTTGTATTTGTAGCATTTGTTCGTTTAGTAATTTTATTTATTTATTTTACATTTTTATCATTTGTTTATTTCATTTACTTGTTTGTTTATTTATTACTTACTTTAATTTGTCTTTATTTTTCTTTTATTTATATGTATATTTATCTATGTTTGTGTTCAGTTATTTGTTTATATATTTGTCTATTATTTTCTTTTATTGTTACGTTTGATTTTTTTTCCTTAAGGTTCATCATAACAATATTCCAAACCATATGATACGGTAAATTTAAAAATATTCGGGTGGCTTTCTGGAAAAAGTAGAATCACATAGGAGATATAAAGCTTTAACATTATTTTAACTACAGATTATACATAAATTATATTTTACTTATTCTATTTTAACTTAATTACAATAATTGCTGAATTATTTTTAGTGATTAATGAGTTTCTATTTATATTTGAGATTTAATATTTCCTTTACAATCCGTTATGAATTGAAGAGTATAATCTTACATTTTTTATTTATCGTTATAGTTATGTACTAACAAATGCAAACTGTTAATAAAGGGGTTATAGAATTTTTGAAGTTGTAGGTTTATATACTGATAAGTATATTAATATATAGTGTCGTTTTTGTTTAATGTGAACTTAATTGTATAAATTTTTTATTGCAATACAATTTATCAGTGTCTCCAATGTGCATTGTATAGTGCTTTACACTTAATTTTAGTGTTAAATATAAACACAAAAAGTCAAACACTGAAAAAGACATAAACCGGTTTAATAATCGGGATAGTTTCAAATGTTAAGTTGGTTTGAGATTAACTAATTTTAATAGATGGAAGATTTTGCATGTTGGTTTGATGGAGCATGCAAAGCCCGACCAAATTGAACCAAGCTCACCCCCCACGTACTATCTTCGGAATTTCTCCCCGGTGCACCTCTTTCTCCTTGACGTTCTCACTTTGTTATTTACTCCTTGTGCCAATTCATACTAAGAGTTATGTCATCGCTGAGGGAAACTCCAAATTAAACAGCAAGAATTTGATATTCATGGAGCACTTGGGTCTTTTAGACCCACATGTATTTTTATCGACGAGTTGGGTCATGCAAAGTTCTGAACTTTACTTGCAAAGATGGGATTTCTTTCTGTGCAGAACCTGAGGAGAAAACGGTCGAAGGGAAGAAACACAAGCTGTAGAAAACCAAACCTAAAGAGACAAATGTCGACGAGAAGAAACACAAGATGAAGAAACCTGAACTTGAGGAGAAAAAGGTCGTAGAGAAGAAGTAGCCTAAGGAGGTATTTAAATAGCTATTAAATACCAACATCGTCATTATTTTGTCGTTAATTAAACTATGATTTGAACTGCTCATTAAATGTTTTTCTGATCGGAGTAAATGACAATATGCAACTGTTGTAAGTTAGATCCTAGTGTTTCGGTGGTTCATTGGATACGTTGAGCATCTTCTATGTACTTTTTACTCTTTAATCATCTAGCACAAAGAATAAGAGGTAGATATGAGGATCTAGTTTCTAGACCAGAAAGAGCTATCACTGATAAAATTATCCATGACTTCACTGTAAAGGTATGCCCTGTTTCTTTTGTGGGATCTATAGTGTGTATGTCAACAAGAAAACAAAACGTTCTTAAAGTTATCGATAACGGAAAAGGTACAATCTTTCCTGCGACTTCTATTCTAATTAGTAATGGCATACCATCTTCGTTGTTAAGCGTATTGTGCTCTTTGCTCTCACTTTTTTGTCGTGTGTTACTTGTTGCTATATTTCTCTTAGATATTGTCTTCATCAGTGTCGTGGATCTGTGTCCCCATTGTCGTGATTCCTTTCATGTGGCGACGTAAACAGTAAACCCTCTAGCATCGATGATCACTCTGTTGTATCGAGCGTCCTGACAGGGTCTGGTAAGTACTCTGTTGTCCTGACAAGGTCTGGTAAGAACTCTACTTATAAGTCTCTTGACGTTTCTTTATTATCATACTTTGAGTTATTATTCTTCTTCTTCTTCTTCTTCTTCTTTCATTATATATCTATTTTGTCTGTTTTTACGTATTTACGTTTTTAACTTACATCACTATTATCCCGTAACATCTGCATGTGGGTCTATTAGAAACAGTGTCTCTGCAATGTAGGGATAAAATTGCGTACTATCAGACCTCTCAGACCCTGCTTCATTGTGGAACTTCGGGGTATGATGATGATACTTCCCTTGAGGGTCAAATCTAGCAAACCTGAGTTCAAGCTTCTCTTAATCAACCAGATAAACATTACAGCATAAATGCTCTCTAGTCTATTTAATACTGCATAAATTTAGATGTCCTCTCATTATATCTTATTACTGGCATTTTAAGCCTGAAGACTTTGCAATTATGTAAGATATCATCATGCAAAGTCCTGAGTAAGCTATCATCATGGTACTATTCTGATTTTTAGTATGTCCATATCCTCCATTAATCAGAAGAGTAAAGTTCTCAATTAATTGATCTCTTCATTTGACATGTACTGGAAATTAAGCATGTGCCAGCACTATTTCAAATGATTAGAATTAGGGAGATTGGTATGTACGTTGATTATTTATCAACTGAACCAATTTCTCCCATGTTAGTATATATGCAATTTGATCTGGCCTAAAGATTATTAAAATCATTTACATTCACACGTAAGTATTAGTATACATCAATACTTTTCAATCTTTTAGTCCTTCAGACTGTTCTCTTCTCTTTGCCGCCTGAACAAATTCAGTAATCACCTTCCTCTCTTCCAACTCATCCAATGGTGGCTGCAACAATATGCTAGTTAGATCATTTACACTTAGAATAGAGTAATGGATAGGTAGAAAGATTAACCTGTGTAGCAAAATGTTGTCTGACGACATCAAGCATTTGTTCTCTAGATGAATCAGATTGAATTCCTACCTGGTCATAATTGCAGGAAAAGAACAGGTGACTGAAAATGCCCTCTTGGAATTACTTCACAATTATTTATGCGTGTGTGAGCTGAAATCTTACAATGTTGAATTTCCGGCAATATCTTGACAATGACTCCTTGCTCAGTTTCTCTAAATCCACTCTCTAGGTATCGCAAAAAGAAATCACGAGTTTATAAAACCTTATTCACAACTTAACATATATATGAAATATATATATATATGTAAATAGAAAAAAAACAAAAATCAACGTAACAAGCATAAGAAAAGTTTTGCATTATCTGAATGAAAATTTAAGCAAAGAAAAGGGAAAGAATCGGATCCTGTTTTTGGATAACATATATATTGAAGTGTTCAACAATCACTATTTGTGAACAAAATACAAAACTGGTCCAGGATAATCTTGGTCAAGATCAGAATACAGTGAGGCGATACACAGTACGTAAGTCCACTAACAAGAAAATCGTAATAAGTATTCAGATATATATCATACCGGTCGAGGTTTAATTGACTGGTCATCATCACTGTAACTGTAAGTGCTTGGACTTGTTACTTCAATATGACCATTTATTTGTTGGTTCTGATCATTATAAGGATAATATATTTCTTGCTCCAAACTCTTGTTTCTTGTCATCATTAAGAATCACCTTCTTGGATTCACTGCTTGATTCATCTTCTTGATGGTTCTTGGAAAAGTTATTCTTCTTCCACTCCTCAGTAATACATTCAGAACTTTCAGGAGCAGAACTTTCATGTCTAAGGCCATCATCACTATAGATATTATCTTCTTCTGTGGAGTTATCAGAACCAACAAATAAATGGTCAAATTGAAGTAATAAGTCTGAGCACTTACAGTTACAGTGACGATGACCAGTCAATTAAACCTCGAATGGTATGATATATATCTGAATACTTATTACGATTTTCTTGTTAGTAGACTTACGTACTGTGTATCGTCTTATATATTTGAATACTTATTACGATTTTCTTGTTAGTGGACTTACGTACTGCGTATCGTCCCACTGTATCTGATCTTGACCAAGATTATCCTGGACCAGTTTTACATTTTGTTCACAAATGGTGACTGTTGAACACTTCAATATATATGTTATCCAAAAACAGGATCCGATTTCTTTTTCTTTGCTTAAATTTTCATTCAGATAATGCAAAACTTTTCTCATGCTTGTTACATCGATTTTTGTTCTTTTTCTATTTACATATATAATTTTTTTTCATATATGTGTTAAGTTGTGGATAGAGTTTTACAAACTCGTGATTTCTTTTTGCGATACCTAGAGAGTAGATTTAGAGAAATTGAGCATGGAGTCATTGTCAAGATATTGCCGGAAATTCAACATTGTAAGATTTCATCTCACACATGCATACATAATTGTGAAGTAATTTCAAGAGAGCATTTTCAGTAACCTATTTTTTTCCTACAATTATGACCAGGTGGGCATTCAATCTGATTCATCTAGAGAACAAATGCTTGATGCCGTAAGACGACATTTTGCTACATAGGTTAATCTTTCTACTTATCCGTTACTCTATTCCAAGTGTAAATGATCTAATTGGCATACTGTTGCAACCACCATTGGATGAGTTGGAAGAGAGGAAGGTGATTATTGAATTTGTTCATGCGGCAAAGAGATGAGAACAGCCTGAAGGATTGAAAGATTGAAAAGTATTGATGTATACTAGCACCTACGTGTGAATGTATATGGTTTTAATAATCTTTGGGCCATATCAAATTACATATATACTAACATTGGGAGAAATTGGTTCGGTTGATAAATAACCAATTTACATGCTGATCTCCCTGATTCTAACTATTTGAAATAGGGCTGGCACATGCTTGATTTCTAGTACATGTCAAATGAAGAGATCAATCAATTGAGAACTTTACTCTTCTAATTAATGGAGGATACAGACATACTAATTATTAACGAAAGATGAGAGATATGATAGAGAGTGCGATCAGCTGAGCCTCCTTTCTTCGCCATAGCCCTCCCTCTCCATGGCTTTGTCTTCGTCTCCTCCAACCTTACCTTGCTCTCCTCTCCCACATTTTGTAGTGCACAGGAGGCTCTACTACTAGCTGACCTTAATTACAATCGCCCCATTGAGAATTGTACGTGTTTCTAATCAAGGTTTGTAACAACAGTAGTCAATCTTTGCATCTCTATCGCTCCGCTTCACAGAAAACAATGGACTCAATGTTTCCTCAATTTCTAGGTATTTGTCCTTCCAATTCTTAAATCTAGCATGTTGCAATTAATCTGTAATTTCGTGTTGATTTTTGCTTTAATTGGTATCAGAGCTTGGTTAACCCTAATTTTGACTGCTAATTTTGGGCAATTTTTGAGACGTTTATTTTCATGAAATTTAAGATTTTCGGTTTTGTTAATTGTTTTCTTTGGAATCTATTGTGTTGTTGATTTGTTTCGATTTGCTGTTAAATCATGTGGTAAGTATGTTGAATTTTCTATTTGTTCTTTAAAAACCTAGAACTCGAACCAAACCGAACCATCTCTTTTTGAAAACCGTTTTATTTTCGAATTTTTTCCTAACCTTTTTAGTAGTTTTTCATGAAATTGATTGAGGGCTTTGATAGATCGTTAAATTCTGAATCTAATGACACCAATTTTGTTGAAAAGGGATCAAAATAGAGCGAGTTATGGACGGTTTTCTAGTTCGGTCGCGAATCGGGTCTAACGACCCGGATTATTGGTTTTTGAGTGGAGAAGATGAAGCTCGACCCACCAGTCCCTTCTCCACGAGCAATGGTGGCGCGTGCAGGCATGTACAGCCAGCTCCCTTGGCCGTTTTTTTCCCAAATTTTTTCCTGTTTGCTCCACTTTCCTGATTCTAATTTATGGTTTTTTTGGAATTTTTGAATAATGGAAATATTTATTATTATTTTCCCAAATTTAAAATTAATAAAAATATAACGTACTCTCTGAATTTTATCTTGAAAATTTTTGCACTTATTTATGGTATTTTGTGGGCTTGTGGGGTCTTGTGTACTCTCAGTGTTAATGTAGTTATGCACTAAAATTAATTTTTGATGTAGTTTATACATATAATGTTATATTATATGATTAATATGGTTTTAAAATGTGATTAAATCAAAATATTAAGTAGAAGAAGAAATTCCAACAAAAAATAAACAAAATTAATTTTTAAAATAAAAATAAAAGGATAATAATTTGCTTTTACAAAAAAAATACGAAGGGAAGAGTTGATATCAATTAAAGTTGCACCAAAATCTTCCTAAAAATTTGAACAATCTCAAATCTTACATTAGATAATTACGATAGATTTAAACCTCTTAGAATTGTTTTAGATAACAAATAATAAAATATTTTAATTAAAAATAAAATATTCACATCATTTATGAATGTACATAAACTAGAAGTGCCAAATTAGTCTAGGTTCAACCTAACTTGGCACAAACAAAATTTTGACCTTCGAACTGAATTTAAGTTTAGCAAGCTAGAAACGACTCAAATTGGATGGACTGAAACACCATAAACTAATTATGGGCTAAATTAGTACTAAATTTCCATTATATATATCTTTCTACAAATGAAATACAACAAAATTCCCAACGGGTGTTTATGGTATTAAAGCATTCCTCCTCAATGGTCTGAGGCTTACCTATGTCATTTGAGCACCTTTATGATAAGCTATTTGATGAAGAACTAATTCATAGTCGAGGGGAATCAAAAGAAGAAGAAGAAATACAAACTACAAATTGGTTGGGTCGGCTGTGCTAGGCCCAGGCCCAGGACTAGGTCCACACGTCCACGGCCCATTCACAGGAGTTAGTCTCCCATGCAAACGTAAAGATCTACGTAAAGACCTAAACCTAGCGTCTATTCCATATATAAGGTACTATTCTACCATGATACATGTACGATATTACAACCCTAATTTTATCGGTTCCTAGCAACCAAAACTCTCTCAAAAAGACTAATTTGAGCGTCGGAGGGCCTGCCGGCCATCAACCCCCGGCGTGCCTTATTTGTTTTACAGGTGCTCTTTAGCCAAAGTCAATCGAGATCATGGATCTAAGCAACAACGTCCAGCCCCATCAAGTTCAGGCGGAACCAGTTGGCGCCCACCGTGGGGCCTAACATCAGGACACCACGTTTAGAAACACACAAGTTAACCAGGCGGCAGCAGCCAATCCTGATATAGCTGTCGTCACAGCACTTGCGCTGCAACGGATGGGATTGCAGTTACCCGTCACTCTCCCGCCATTACATCACGATTCTCGCACTCACTCTTCGCATCCGAATGATCAACCACAACTTCAGAACCACGATCAAGAAGAACAGAGCGTTGCCCTGGAAGATAACGCCGAGACTAATTCACCTCTTCCACCACAACAAACCTCTCTCACCGGAAGACAGATAGAGGAAGCAGCTGATCTGTTGATTCGCCAAATCCTACAGCCTCAGCCGGAACAACAGCAAACTCCCGCTCGGCAGATTGGTGTGATGGTCGATCGCCATCCTGCTGGAGCTACAGAAAAAATGGTGGACGATCGAATCAATCTGGCCATAAATTCCCGCCCGAGCCGAACGTCCACACAATATAGCTCTCCTTTCATCCCGGAGATCCTGGATAGCCTCCCTGCGGTTGGCACCAAAATACCGACACTTGAAAAGTATACTGGAAAGATCGATCCCCAAGACTTCCTGCAGCACTTCCAGTCGATGATGAACCTGCATTGCGTTCCAGATGCCATTCAATGTAAGGCATTTTGTACCGCCTTTCAAGAAGGAGCTCGACGATGGTTCAATAGTCAACCTCCATGTTGCATCACTTGCTTTGAAGATTTTAAGCTGCTATTCCTCAATCAATTTGCTACTAGTAAACGGCCACAGAAAACTGCTCTGGAGGTGATGCAGTTGACCCAAAGAAGGAATGAGAGCTTACGGGAGTTTATCACGCGCTTTAATAACGAAACTGTTGAAGTCCCCGACCTCACTTGCTCGTCCATGTTGACAGCCCTATTAAGCAACACGAGGGATGAAGAGTTCAAGAATTCATTAGCTCTTGATCAGCCCACGTCTATTTAAGAAATAAGAAATCGGGCGAATAGATATATCCAGTTGGAGGAAGTGTTGAAAAACACAAAACGAAAAGCAGACAACCGCGGACCGAGCGGCAGATCAGACGATGCACAAAAGCGACAGAAGGATCAATCTAGCTGGAGAAGGCCAACTGATCGACGGGGGCAAAGACGAGAGTTCTTCACCCCGCTCAACAGGCGATATGCGGAAGTATTGGCAGCCATGCGAGCAGATGGGGAACCCTTCTGAGAACCCGATAGGATGAGGACTCCCCTCTAAAAGAGGGACTCCGATTTATATTGCCGCTTCCACAGAGACGTCGGTCATGACGCGAAGAATTGTTGGAACTTGAAGCGAGAAATTGAACTTCTTATCCAAAGAGGAAGGCTGGGCAGATTTCTGAAGTACGGGAAAAATACCGACCGAGGTAATGCCG
>JANZXV010000211.1:24909254-24924513 GCA_027576455.1 Erythroxylum roigii | reverse complement strand
GGGAAGTCAAGTACCCTGAATGGCTGGCAAATGTTGTGCTTGTGAAAAAGAAAAATGGAAAGTGGAGAATGTGCATTAACTTCACTGACTTAAACAAAGCATGCCCAAAGGACAGCTTCCCCTTGCCCAAAATCGATCATCTGGTAGACTCCACGTCAGGGCATGAACTTCTCAGCTTCTTAGATGCTTTCTCAGGCTACCATCAGATCCAAATAAGTCCTGAAGATGAAGAGAAGACAGCTTTTATAACCGACCAGGGCACGTATTGCTACCAGGTGATGTCGTTTGGTTTAAAGAATGCAGGGGCCACTTATCAGCGGCTTGTAACGGAAGTCTTTAAGAAGCAGATCGGTCGATCGGTCGAAGCCTATGTGGATGATATGGTGGTCAAAAGTAAGACGGCCGCGGGGCATGTGGAAAATCTCAAGGAAGTCTTTCAGACCCTCAATAAATTTCAGATGAAGTTGAACCCGGAAAAATGCATCTTTGGTGTGGCATCCGATAAATTCTTGGGATTCATGATTACTCAGCAGGGGATTGAAGCAAATCCAGAGAAGATCGAAGCCATCATCCAGATGCCCTCGCCGCGATGTTTGAAAGATGTTCAGATACTGACTGGATGGATAGTTTCTTTGAGCAAATTCGTCTCTAGGATGGGGGACAAGTGCCTCTCATTCTTCAAGATTCTAAGGAAAGTAGATGTGACCCAGTTCTAATGGTCGGATGAGTGCAAGCGAGCATTTCAGCACCTGAAGCAGTATCTGACTAGCCCACCCGTCTTACAGAGCCCCGTGGATGGGGAAAATCTGATCATTTATTGAGCTACGTAGTTTAGTGGTAAGAGGCGTGGGTCATGCACCCAACAAAATCCTGAGGTCCTGGGTTCGACTCCCGCATTCCCTACAGAGGGCTAGGGATCACCTTGCGCATCAGAGGGGACAAAACTGTGGGGCGGGCTCACCCAAACCACAAATCAATTTACTTAGAAAGGCCACCGTGGTCAAGGGGGCTATCATTGTAATCATAATTATACAGTCCAAAATTGCATAACCTTTTTCATGAATCACTCTTTTTTTTTAATTCAATTTACCTTTTAGTGTTTCTTCTTTTACAATAAAAACAATGTAGAACTTAAAATTTTCCTATTTTATAAAAACAACCTAAAAAAATCAATCAATTATATGAAAACAAAAATCAGAAATTATAAATGTTTGGTTTAATTGGAATAACAACCGCTATTAAATTATTTTTATTTATATGAAAAACATAAATTATTTTTTGACATCAAAAGTATAGTATTTTGATTTAACTGAAATAAACGAGCATTAAGGAATAGTTATCTACAAGAATGCATAATATTCTACTATTGTCTTTTAAGTTTAATAGATAAGGTTAAGGTAATTAACAGTTAGAATATCTAATTTATTATTAATACGCAATTAACTTGATCCATTGTGTTTTTATTTACTTTTAACTTTGAAAGCTTGTTTTTTAAAAGCATATTCTGTAGCCCAACATACATCTCTTCTAGATAAAGCTATTATCGAAAATTCACTTTGAGAAATTCAAAACATTTTATTTGTGCGTAAATTCTGACCGTTAAAATAAATGGAAATATTTGAAGTTTCCGAGAAAATCTTGGAATAACCTTTTTCCCACTCACGTATTCGTATTGTCCAAGTTGGGTTCTAAAAACGAGGAAAATTAATGATTACGGAATAAAATACGAAGGGAAGAAAAAAATATCTAAACATTCTCAGCAAATCATCCACTACTCATGAACTTCATTATTTTATCTAATGTTATTTTTACTTATTCTTATAATTTTTATTTCTTATTTATTATATACGAGTTTTATAGCGATTCACTACCGGTTGAATCTCTAAACCTTAAACCTTTCTTTCGACTGGTTCAATGTTCGATCTGGTTTTTAAAACATTGATTATACCATTAACGAATCATATAGTATCAATGGAAGACATGAATGACATAACTGAAATAGTATCGATGAAAGACAAACATACTCCTATGGATGATATAACTCTCTAAATTCTCCACAATATAATTAGAATTTCTATCAAAGAAATTAAAGCTAGTCTCTTATTGTCTTTGAACTACGAGACAAATAAGGTGATGTAAAAACATGTCGATCTCATGGATAATCTTCTTATTATTATTTTTGGCCCCAAGCATATATTGTAGAAGGAGAATTAAACCATCACAATAATAGTAAGGAACTTGACTCTAGTACCACACAGCACATCACTTCTAATCTATAAAATGTATATATGCACTTAATTATGTTGGTAATAAGGATATTATATTCGGTAATAATAATAGCATATCTATATCTCGTATTGGTTCCTCTTCCGTGAACTCACCTTTTACTACATTTACATTAAATAATGTTTTGTGGTCCTCCTTGATAGAAAATAACTTAATATATGCATATCAATTTTACAAATAAAATAATACTTCAATTGAATTCTTTCCTAACTACTTTCTTGTGATCAATTTGAATATGGGGCCTTACTTGGCCAAGGGACATAGGAGATATAACTTATATGAGGTCATCACTAAACTCTCCCATTAAGTCATCTAACCTCAATCTTTCTTCCTCTCATCTAGTCTCAATCCTTCTACCTTAATGACTTTATCATCTTAATTATAGCATCAATGTCTTATTCATCCCTCTCCTCTAATTCAAAAAGAAATTATCGCTAGCATTCATTTTCCATCTTCAATTACTTCTAGAAATTAAAGTTAGGCCATCTTTCGCTAAGTCTTCTATCAATGATAAATTATTTCAAGTTATATATTCAAATGTTTAGGATCCTACACAAGTTTAAACAAGGTTCCACACATTTTTTTATTTTTCTTCTCTCAATTGCTTCCGATGCAATCTAACCTTGATATCATATCAAAAAGGTGCAATTTACACCATCAAAACTAAATCTAACCTATATCACAATAAATCCAACGTTTTAACAAAATTAATAAGCTTACTAAACCATTTTATTCTTCATCTTCACTTGGATGACCATGGGATCTTATTGGATGCTTGATTGGAGGTAAAAGAGCATAAAAAACTCATTGAATCAGTTCTTTATGGCTTAGTCGTAGCTCCCTCTTCTTTTTCTTTTCTTTTCTTCTCTCTCTACCTTCCTTTCTACCATCAATGGCCAACCACCCAAGTTTAAAGAAGATCAGTGTTTTGCTTAATTACAAGTTTTCCCCCATTTCCATTAAGAATTTCTTATAATTACGCCCTTATACAAAACTTTTCATATTTACACTTTAATCCCTACCACTTTTTACCATTTAATTAGTTACTTCTATGAATTATCACCTTACACATGTAATTCTCTTATTGGTCATTAATTATGACTCATTGATCCACTCACCTCATTTTATGCAAAATGATACGCAAAATGACCAAATTGTCCTTTAATGCATTTAATTAACCAATTATCCGAATTAAATCTAAAAATTTTTCCACAACTGTTATCATTAAATTGACCACGAAATACTCTAATTAGGGTCAATACTTATTGATTAGATGCTTTAAAAATTCAAATGGGTTTAAAATCATTAATACCCATTATTTTCCAAAAGGACATTTTAGTCCTAAACTTTTGGAACTCCCGAAATTCATCTGATCAGACTTATTTTCGTTCCATTTCAGTATCATTAAACTCTAATACCTATTCTAAGTATTTTTCAAATTTTTAGAGTTGGGTCCCCAAAATCACTATTCAAGCAAAAATATTATTCACCTAGATTTACTATTCATCTAAAAATACTATTCATCGAAATCGTTTAGATTTCATTCAAAAGTATTGCCTGAATCCTCAAAGCATATTTCAGGACTTTTAAAGCTCATTCGGACTCCTTCTGTAGCTTTTCGGAGTTTTCGAAAATTTTCTGATAAATTTTTTATCGAGTTCAAAACTACCTTTGGTCTATCTATGATCTCCATTATAACCTCAATAATACATTTAAATGCTTAAAATAATCTAGTATCCCATAAATGGAACATACTCTATAAAATACAAATACAACATATTGCACAGTACAATAATCGAACTAGGATATTACAACAACTCTAAGGCTTTATTGATCCTTAATATTTGACTCATGTGTACAAGTTTAAAAAAACAATTTATGATCTTTGCCATGATTCTAGGGCAAGGTGTAATGAAATTTAATCCTTTGTTATTGTCTATGGCTTCACCAATTCCAAAAGTGGCATTTCTCTTTTTATATACAATATGGGCGCTTGTACTATATACCTACTTAAGTGATATCACACTCACTAGAAATCATTTACCAAATATTCAAAATTTTCATTACTTGCGTCTTTAGTCAAATTTCTCTTAAGGATCTTAGCTAGCTTAAGTACTTCCTAGGTATTAAATAAAAATAAAATTCAAGTCGGGCTCAGACTCAGGCTTGCCATCCCTAGTTGAAAACACCAAATTGTCTAAAGGTATATTCATATCTCAACGACAATATATCATCAATCTTCTCAGGTGTAGTAAAATTCATGAATCTAAAGAAGTTACCATTCCTTTTTCTCCATGTATACAAACTTATTGATGGCTCTCCTGGACATGATCCAAATAAGTATCGACAATTAGTTAGCTCTCTTCAGTATCTTTCTCTCACAAGACCTCGTGTTACATATACTGTCAATAAATTAAGTTAATTCATGAACAAAAAATCTAATCGCTACTTGCTATGAAAAGATTCCTTCAATATCTTAAAGAAACATCTCATTATGATATCTTTCTCATAGCTCATTCCCCATATGCTCTTCATGCCTTTTTCGATGTAGATTAATTTGGCGATGCTAATAAACATTGCTTTACTTCTGTCTATATTTTATTCCTTAGCTTTAATCCCATACATGGAGGTCAAAAAAATACATTATAGCTCGCTTTTCTACTAAAGTTAAATACCATGTCATTGCAACTGTTACCACTAAAGTAAATTGGCTAACCAACTTAAAAACTGAACTAACTATAGGTAATGCTAGATTAAAGGTTTCTAGAATTATATTTGAAGATAATAAATTTTAGTTCTAATGTCAATTTGTCATCCGAATTTATGAGCCTTTAGTGAGGGTACTTCGTCTAATTGATAGTAATGAGAAGGCAACAATGGATTACTTTTATGTTGTCATATAGAGACATAAGAAAGCAATCAAGGTCAATATGAAAAATAAGTCATCTATGTACACACCTTATCTTGCAGTCATTAATTATTACAACAATTGTTGCCCATGAGGAGATGTAAGATCTCCTATTTGGAAATGGTATTTCAGAATTACAAAGGTGTGCAATTCGAATTGTAATTTAATGTGTGAGTGGAACAGAGTGTGAAAGGAATTGGAACATATTTGAATTAATCCATTATAAGAAAAGGAATAGACTAGAACCCAAAAGATTGAACTATGTGGTCTTTGTTCGATACAATTTAAAATTCTAAAAAATGTATGTTATTATCGTTGTTGCAATGAATTTGAATAACAATGACGACGAGGCTTCTTTTAATGATGAAGATTTTGTACCAAGTGAAAATTGAGGTCATTGTGATTTGAGTAGGTATTCGATTACAAGAAGTTTCACATTTTTATTTTTCCTCTTCTTCTAATTTAACTTATATTTGATGTATACGTTAAATTCTATATATGCAATTTAAAAATAATTATAAATACTTTTGTTTCAAATTTTACTTTTAATTGGTTAATTTCTCGACACGAAATCTTGTCATAAATTGTAATTGTTAGTAATGGATATTTATTTTTTATTTGATATTTTGTTGTAATTATTATTTAATATATGATCAAATTATAATATTTTAAATACTTTATACTGTTCTTAATTTTATATTAGTATAATGATTAAATGATTTTTTTCATATTATTGTGGTTATTATTTTTATGTGAAATATGTGAAAACTAATATCAATAAAAATAAATATGTTGTTATTTTAGATTTTTACTATTATAATTTTTAGAAATTAGATTCATATAAAATTATAAATTATACAGTACAATACATTGAAAATATTAGTCTATGCTGTTCCGCATGTCTCTCCTTTGCACGAGTTATTGCTCCACTACTAAAATCTTTTTTTTTTTGGTATTTAGTCTATGTGGTCCTAAGCAGGTTTTTATGTTTGAATTAAACTACCACATCTTCGTAGCCCATTTAGTCAAAGATGTTCCCTTCCTCGTTTCCTAAGCAACATCGAGGGTGACTTGGTGACTTGTCCTTTGAAAATCATGATCTTACCAGACTTGTCCTTTGAAGATCAGGATCTTACCAGACTTGTAATCATCTCTTGCTGAAGAAATAAGAAACAATCCTTAAAAATGTAAAGGTTCCGCATCAAGCTAAAGATTCGACACCCATAGTCCACAACCCAACGAACAATTCACACCAATGTTCTCCCTAAATTCTGTGCTTAAGCACAGATAGCGGTTATTGTAGCTTAATAACAGGGACGCCAACAAAAGCTCTACTTTCAATTCTGAAAGTTTCAATTAGTTGTTCATGTTGGATCTATAATTGGTTCAATCAATGTTGGCACGAAATAAAATTTCATTTCATAGATATGAATATAACTCTTCACTACACTGCTGCACAACTGTCACCATGGAAGCCTGACTAAAGGCAACGCATACGCTATTCTAACATTTAACCTTCACATTGCAAATGTTTTACACAATTCAACAGCATATCAAGGCGCATAAGATTAAGGTGGTGGATTGTCGGCCATTTTTATGAAGATTACAGGCTTCCACCTAAAGTCCTCGTCAAAGGACACAAATACCAAGAACTAAATACTAGCCATACCATGATTTCATGCTCTACCTACGATAGCTACGGTCAGCTGACCAAGAGCGGTTCCTGCGCCTCTTGTAAGAATCTTCTTCTCCCTTCCTACCATATGGAGAGCGTGATCTCCCTTGTCGATCTCTTGAATAAGGATCTCTGTACCTATCATCCCATCTGTGAGGTGAATAGCTGCGGGAACGTCTATGTCCATGTCCTACATAGATTGGGCCCATCATAATATTCATACTACTGATAACACAGGATTTGACTCAACTTTAAAATTATTCATGCGTCAAATATTTTCCAAACAGAAAATCAGGAAGGGTGTGTAATGACATGGGAATTAATTTGGGCCGCTCAGTAATTTCAGTCAGTGAACCCAACACATAAAAGAAGGTGATGAGAGATGAGAAAAGAATGCCAAGATATCATGGCCAATTGAATGAATCCCAACATAATTTAGCTATCGGAATTTCTGGTCTGGCTATGATAAAAAGGAAAAGTTGGAAACAATTTGGGTTATCGGACAATCAGCCAATTCAGACACCAACTACCAATTTTTGAAGTAGTTCGATAGCACAAACTTCCCCTATGGAATATAGGAAGTAACGAACAACCCAAAAGAAACTAATAGTTTCAGCTACCTTGTGCCTAATTCAAATTTAAAGAATTGCTGAGAGTTATGCAGTACACAAAATTTACAAAGGCCAATCCTCCCACAGGTTAAAGGCCTTTTAACAAGATACTGATTCAAATAGCAAACTCAATCGATAATAAAATCTAAAGGAATTTAATGCTAAATAATCATAAAGGAATTGTCACTCTCAACAACACATAAAATAAATCTACATATATGTTTGTAGTTCCCTCTGCAACAAGAAACAATTTCTTACCAACTGAAATTCAATGCTCAACAAGTGTAAAGGACTTTTCATACAATTGAAACAAAACTTTGGTGTGTACCTCGTCTTTCTCTCAGGCCATGATACCTGCCAGGGGTGGGTGTTCTACCACGACTCCTTTTTGCCTAAATGTATAAATTGACATAAAACCAATTTGTTGGTGTAAGATTAAGAGGAAGAAAATTATTTGAGATGAGATATACTCCCTAGTTCAGTATGTTGTTATTGTTCAGACAAAAAGTATAGTCATAATTTAGAGGCAGAATATAATCATAATTTAAAAGCCAGTCCTACATTCCCACCATGACTTGAATGGACTAGTACATAGACAGGCAGAGACATCGTCCCGATTTTTGTCTTCATAAATATGGCATCAAACTTAATGAAATTAACATAAAGTAAAAAGGAACTGATTGACCAACATACTTTACCATGTTGACACGAAATCATCGTTTATAAGAGATAAATAATCATCCAGGGCACATATTATTAATAGTAAGGGATGGGAACCAGGGCATACAACCCTCAGCAAAACAGTCGAGTTTGAAACGATGTGTTATCAATGCAGAACTCATGGCGTGATTTGTGAGGGGATACATTGAACTTTAAGGGCTTAGATTGTGAATTCGATGCAGTTACACATACCAGACCTGCTGCCAAAACTTATCAGGCAAAATTTCTATATAAAGAGGTTCAAACAGTAATCATATGGTATAATTCAGACTTCCTTGGTTTCCTTTTCAAACCTTTAATGGACTAGTACCTTTTCCACAGTGATAAGCCGTCCTTCAAGCACTGAACGATTCAAGTACTTGATACAACGGTCAGCACCCTCAGTATTTTCCATGGTAACAAAAGCAAACCCACGGGATTCTCTGGTCCGTGGATCTGTTACCAAATGACATTCTATAACCTGAAATCAAAACCATAATGCATCACACTGAATATATATCTGCTACAGGTGGAGAAACAAAAGTACTATTTTGTACTCAAGTGGGATATATGTGCTATTGAGTAATTTTATCTAACTCTATGACCCCATACAAGAAGTTAACTTCAGGATCGATACGGCTTAACAATTTGGAAAGCAGGTCTATTTTTCAATATTTATTTAACAATGTTTTGATGGTTTTGGTGACTGATTGGTAAAACGTCATCAAAATTACTCGTACGTGAAAAGGGAAGCTGAAAAGTTAAAAAAAAAACTCTATTCTCTATGCAGTTTCACCGAAAGCAAAATCTTTATGCTGTCTAAAATCTATAGGGAAGAATTACTTCTCAATACAGTAAGTCTAGAGAGTAACTGCAATTTCACTCAATAGCAGACAATGATAATGAAGTGCTCAGGTATTGTGATAACCCTGTCACCAATATAAAAGTTTCATAATTTCCTATTCCCTCCAGTTAATCTTCCAAAATAATTCATTTGCCACAAAACTTAAATATTTTGACGGTTTTGGTGATTGATTGGTAAAACGTCAACAAAGTTACTCATATATAAAAAGGAAAGCTGAAAAGTTAAAAACTCTCTTCTCTATGTAGTATCACCAGAAAAAACTCTATGCTGTCTGCAATCTCTAGTAAGAATAACCGCTCAATATTTCACCCAATGGCGGACAATGATGATGAACTGCTCAGTATTGTAACAACCCTGTCACCAATATACAGGTTTCATAGTTTCCTATTCCCTACAGTTAATCTTTTAAAATAATTCGTTTGCTAAACTTGGTGAGCCTAACATTTTCAATACATAGAAGGATATGTATCTATGTATTGAAAATGTTATTATTCATTAACCCCAATAAAAAGATCTTTTGTTTAGGTCACCAAGCAGTAAAGATAACAACTTCAGAAAGACTGTACCTTTCCTTCAGCGCCAAAATACTTCTCAAGATCAGCAGTAGTAACTCTAGTCGATAACCCCGTTACATACAAGTTATTCCCAGGGTTCGCTGCATCAACAGAATCCCTACTCCTGAATCAAGAACCACATAATTTTAGACACGCACAACATAAACTTAAGTTATAATGAGAACATAACCATAAACCCAAACCAAAACAAAAAACAAAAAACAGACAATCCAACCTTGAGCGACTTCTGCGAGACCTGGATAAAGACCTGGATCTTCGACGACTACCAGGTGAAATTGAGGCGCGCGGAGACACAGACCTTCCATCTCTGGAGTAGGACATCTATGAAGGAAAAACAAGAATGGATTCTTAAATTGGAAGAATATGTCAATATACAGCTTGGATTGTTCTGATAGTAATTGGAAAACTGTAACCCTAAATTCAGATTACCTTAGAGAGCTCTGCAAGTGCCTACAAATCGATGTCCGAAGGGGATTGAAATGACCGTTTTTAAGTTTGGTTATTTAGTTACAGCACGTGATATGCTCGTGCCCCCGAATTCGATTTCAGAAGTGTAAATTACAAGAGATTTAAGAAAATGTTATGCTCTTCATGCAGAAGTTTAGGACGACATGAAGAAGAAGAAGAAGAAGAAGAAGGTAAACAATCATCTTCTTTTTAGTTGCATTAATAAGATATACAAGAAGATATTTTTCACCTTAACGTCAATTTGCTCCTAAAATTGCACGTAAGTTGTAAATGAGTTAAACCTATTCCAGTTGAAATCAATTCTTTAAGACTCATCGTCAATTTCATTAATTATTTATCCTTAAATGATTTCAAAACAAACCTTAAATTTATGTATACTAAATAATTTTTAAACCTCAATAAATAAACTTAATGCCTTCCAGTTTTTAAGATTAATTATAATAAAAGATTAGCAATAAAGGAAATTTGCCAAGATATAATTTCAATTGAATATAATATAATTGAAGAATAGTTTGCAATTACTAATACTAATACTCCCTCTTATTCAAAATAAAAGTCGTTTTAGAATGATGCACACTTATTAAAAAAGTTAATGAAATGTTTGATATGTCATTATTAATTGCACGTTGAAGTGCCTTGAAAATATAATTTATATAATTAGGATGTGAGAGAAATTAAAGAGTAATTTTGGAAGTAAAATTATCCAAAATTATAATTATGCATGAAAAGTCACGAACGACACTTATTTTGAATAATTAAAACCCCTCTAAAACGACTTTTATTTTGAATAAGAGGAAGTAGTTGATATTGAATGGAGAAGTTGGTATACCGATCACTTCACATAAATTATATCTTAAATTCAATATTTTAGTTAATTTTACAATATTCTTAAGGAATAAATTATATTATATTAATTAAATAGACAATAATTTATTTTATTACTCTTCGTTTATTCTACTATCAATATTATTAGCCTAAAGTGCTATATAATTAACCCTTATGTCATGTCAATAGACACATTAAATATAATAGAATAATAATATTAGAAATTTTTTAATTTAGATAAAGTGACCAAAAATGATTTATGTATTATCTACACATCTCCTTTACGAAACCATCCAATAAAAAGATCAATTTGATGCTGCTGATTTTCAAGCTAACTCAGCGGTGATTACTTAACATATTTCGAAAATGTTATATTTGTTAGGAGATAAAGAGAAGAATACAACCAAAACACAACTCTTTTTATGGATCAATTTAGCCACAGCAAAAAGCAGTCTAATCAAGTTTAATTAGATGATATGAGAGAGAAATAATAACTTAATAAAGAGACGAACATAGAGATTTATATAAAAAATCCTCAACCACATGCTAAACGGACAAGCAAATTCATTATCCACAAATAAGGATTTACAAAATTTGATATATCACTGTATAACAAGAAGTTATCTTACAAAGATTCAATATTGAAATCAAAGTTGATGTCCAAATTAACAAACTCACAACTCAATATCAAAATTAATCAAAAAAGGATGAGAATTAGAAACAAACATAATTCTTCTCCTATTTTATATTCTGAATTAGGTTTTTTGCAACATACATAGCTGTGTAAGTAACCGTGTATTTTCCGGTGTTACTTGAATTGTGGACTTATATAGTTACAGAGAGTTATACGATTGTCACACATGACCATGTATGTCATCCACATGGGCTTATACAAGATCGTATATGTCTTCAGTCTTCACATGTTCCTTCACGTGCCTCTAGAGACTTACACCGTTGATCTACACAACCATATAAGTTAAGGATATGAGTGTGTAGCATCCTACACGACTGTATATCTCTCCATAATGGCTTTATCTATTTTGTCTTCATTTGTTCATCATTCTCATAAACTATAAAGACGTCTACGATCATCGGAAGTCTCAAAATAGGGTTAGACACTTAACAATCTCCCCTTCTAACCCAATTATGGAGAAGACATTTTATGCTTCAACATCTACTTAAGGGACTTCTCAGCAAGCTTACTACAAAACCCATGCTTACTTGTGGAAACTACTTTAATCAACATATCGACATCATTCAAGTCCATATGAATCTTCTTCAACATCAATTGTTGCTAATAAGTCACAGATCTCAACCAATAATATTTGACATCTATATGCTTTGTGCGATAATGATATATAGTATTTTTGCTCAAGTCAATGACTATCACAAAGCACTACGTGGTCTTTTACTTCACATCTAACTCTTAAAGGAATATTTTCAACCAAAACATCTCCTTACTGGCTTCCACTACAACTACATACTCTATTTCAATCGTAAATAAAGCTACACACTTTTGTAGCTTTCATTGCCATAAAATGGCTCCCCCTGCAAACTTGGACGGAAAATCTAAAGTCTATTTTCTTTCATCAAGATCTCCAACCCTATCTGCATTCGTATAACTTTCTATAATTGACTGCCAATCACTAAAACATAAACTCCATTTTCAAGTACCTCTCAAATATCTCAAAATCCATTTCATTGCTTCCTAATGAACTTTTCCTAGCTTAGACAAGAATTTAGTTAGTAACCTAATAGTCTATGCAATATTTGGCCTTGTGCATATTATATCATACATTAGAGATCCTGCTGTAGATGAGTATGGAACAAAAGATATATCATATTTTTCCTTTTCTGTCGAGGGACATGCACGCTCGCTCAGCTTGAAATGAGGTGCTAGCGGCTTGCTAACTAGCTTGGCATGTTTTATACTGAACATTTCTAGCACCCGTTCAATATATCTTTCATGTGACAACCACAATTTCGTACTCTTCCTGTCTTGGGTTTTTTCTATGCTTAAAATTTGCTTTTCAGATCCCAAATCTTTCATACCAAAAGACTTAGACAAATCCACTTTCAACTTTTAGATTCTACCAATACCTTGACCCATAATCAACATATCATTAATATATGGAAGAAGAATGATGAAATTCTTACCTGTTAACTTCTTAAAATACACATGTATTGGCATAAGTTCGTTTATAACCATAATCTATTATAAAAGAGTTGAACTTCCGATATCACTGCCTTAGAGCTTCTTTCAACTTATATAAACTTTTCTTCAACTTGCAAACCATATTCTTCTTGCCTTTAGCTTTAAAACCTTCTGGCTACTCTATGTATATCTCCTCTTCTAAGTATCTATGCAAGAAGGCTATTTTAATATTCAATTGTTCAAGTCCAAGATCTAAACAAGCAATTAAACCCAAAATTGTTCGAATTTAAGTCATCTTAACCACTGGTGAGAAGATTTCATCAAAATCTATGCCTTTTTGTTGATTGAACCCTTTCACCACTTGCCTTGCCTTGTGCTTCACCAGCTTATCACCATCTTTCTTCATCATAAACTCCCCACTTATTTTTTAGTGCCTTTTTGTCTTTTGGAAGCTTCACAGGCACATATGTATAATTCTTCTTTAAAGAGTTCATCTCTTCCTTCATAGCTACAAGCCAAAGATCTTTGTTTGTAAGTTTTTGCACATTCTCAGGCTCCCCCCTCAATAGTAACCAATGGATATTATGTACTCATATATCTATTAGAAGGACTTGTCTCCCTTGTCGACCTTTGAAGTTGCGTTTTATCAGCTATTGGATCCAATTGTTCCCTCCACTCATTATCCTTAATAAGTCCATCTTCAACATTGGTTGAATGTGGTTCGTGTAGCTCATTATTATTAAATTGTATATGTTCAACACTAACGTGCGTTTGGTCACACACTTCATCTTCTTCACCTATAGACTCCTCAACATTAGAAAAAGAATTGTTAATGTCAGAAGAAGAGCTATTGTGCGTTAACTTTTGTTCTCTCAAAATATCAAAACCTCTCTAATGCTCTTGTAATACCATATTCGTAATTTGATGAGTCTTGCGAATATGAAATTTGAGGAACTATATAGGGAATTAATTCAATTAGTTCTTTAGATTAGTAATTGAAATTCTTATCCGTTATTAGCTGTATAATGTCCTTTGATGACTTCTAGACATTTCTCTTCTCATATGCTCTTTCAAGAAGGTGTGTACCACTTAACTATATCTGTGAATATGATTCAGTGGAGTATTATATACTCTAATTAGCAAATCTCTATGTTGAGGCATGAGCATTTTGCAAAGCGCTTTTATATTTAGTTGTGAGAGTGGAGAAGCCTTGATAACCACCAAAGATCAGACCTTGTGTTATGTTATTTACTAATATGACATGTAACTTTAGGTTTGTTACAGACATTATACGACATTGATCCACTTGTGCTTTCATGTGCGTTACCTTTCTTTCTTCCCTTGCAACGAAGGAAGAAGTTACCTTGTGCTTATTGAAATGCATTATTCTTTCAGTTTTGATTGTTTTATATGTATGTAATACACACATCATACTTCAAGTATTTGTAAATAAATAAACCTAAATAGAATGATTGATTGTTGATCAATATGGATGATAGATTGAAAGCTTAGTGACCTTTTGACTACATGGATAATCGGAAAATAATGAAATACCATACTTGATTACATCCATAATGCATTTTAAAATATCACTTCTTGGACTAGCCACACTTTTCGCCTGTCCGAGCTGGCTTTCATTATTGAAAAACTGAAGGTCATGGTTTGTGCAGAACTAAACTAAGGTTCCACCAATTTTTAAAGAGAATTATTTTAAAATTTTGCATAAACAACCATCAAGTCTTGTGAAGACAAAGATAATAAACAAAACATCAATCCTGAATCAAACCAATTTTTTAAAGATCCAACGTAAAACTTGCATTTGATTGACCTTTTCGTACACCCACATCTTGTACATTTTGTTCTTACTAAAGTGTTACGTAAAGATTGTTTGGTTTTATTTCTATTTTTTAATTGTAATTTTCAGTTTTTCTTTCGAATAAAAACAAAAATATGTTTAGTTGTTAATGTTAATGTAATTGTATTTTTATCGCTGATAATAGTTACATATTAGATGAAATTTAAAAATAAATTATTTTTAATTAAATAAATTTATCTAATCTCTTATATAATATTTACTAACAAATTATTAATAAATTTATGTTATTTTAATAAAATAAATAAAAATAAAAATTTTATTTATAAATTAATATTTATTTGAAATATATTTTAATTATTAAATCAAATTTTATTTG
>JANZXV010000211.1:24895264-24907602 GCA_027576455.1 Erythroxylum roigii | reverse complement strand
ATAATTATGCAATAATTATATTTAATTATATATAATATTTAAAAACACAAAAATGAAAAATAAAAAATAAAAAATAAAAAAATAAAAAAAATTGTTTGACCGGTCGGACTGGTCAATTGACCGGTTTTGACCGGTTCAGGCTGGGTCAATTCAACACCGGTTTTGGAGGATAAACCGGACCGGACCATTGACCGGTCACCGGTCGGACCGGTCAGACCGGCCGGTCCGGTCCGGTTTTAAGAACAGAGATTGTAATTGGTTGTAATTTTCACGATCTGAAGACAAACTACTTTACTTTTTAAAGTGAGTTTAATTATTCATAATACTTACATTGTTAAGGATTCTTGATTGAATCTTTTTTTTTAAAAAAAAACTTATCATTTGAGAACTCTATGTAGAATCAGCATGGAAATGATGGATTTATGATCAGCAAAGCTATGGGGGAAATTGAAACTAGTCATGATGAATTGCTAAATGGAGCAGAATTGGCAGCGGCAGCAGAAGAAAAGGAAGCTCACTCATTTGAAATTGATCCTTCTCAGGTTAGCTAATGATCCTTTTTAACAAAGGTTGCTTAGTCAAGCCCATATTGTGCCAGTCCTTTCCAGAGGGAGCAATTTTTTCCCAATATTGAATTCTTTAAGTCAGTCAAACTTGAAAGTTAAAGCAGTAAGGGAATGAACTTCTATGGGTAAATTGGATGTGGCATATTTGCTACTCCACCAAGATCAAGGTAGACTACTTGGGTCATTTGATTGGGTTCAATTCTAATCTTTATATGGGATGCAATTTATAGTTTGCTGGACATTCGCATAACACTATCTCAGGAGGTACTTGTTTTATGAAAGACCATGATGGTAAATAAGTTGGACCTACCTAATGCACATGTTTTAGAACTTAGCTGGCAGTTTCTTTTTGTTCATGTATATCTAGTGCCAGACTCTTCATTGAAAAGTATGTCTTCTATCATGTCAAAGAGGGTATCAGATTATATAGTTGTTATTTGAAACATAAGTCAGAACTAATAGCTAATATAGGCACTAAGAAGCATTTCCCCTTTGTTTGATTGATGCTACTGACGGGAGGAGATGTGGGACTTCTTTTTTAATGACATAGCAATTATAACAAGCATGGTTAATCACGCATAAAAGTATACATGTATTATGAAAATCTTTATCAACTTTCTTTGTTCATTTGACAGGTTGAAAATGTAAAACAGCGGTGTTTGCCAAATGCTTTGAATTATCCTATGTTGGAGGAGTATGACTTCAGAAATGATACTGTAAAGATCATTCCTTAACTTCTGCCTATTTTGATCATTAATCGACAGTTCTTGAGATGTTCTCGTGAATGTCTACTTGATAATTTTGATGGCTAATCAGATACTGTGATTAATTGGTGCAAAGATTAGTCAGCTATCTGACAACTTAACATGAAAACACAGCTACATGTTCTTGGAGTATCAGTTTCACTTTTGTATTTGCTGTCCTGAGACTGCAGGTTAATCCTGACCTCAACATGGAACTGAAGCCATGTGCACAACCACGCCCATATCAGGAGAAGAGCCTTAGTAAAATGTTTGGAAATGGTAATGATGACATTAAGCTTGGACTGATAGTTCTGAATCAACCGGTACTCCATGAAAATGTAGTTTCAACTGGCAAATTGAATGGTTTGTAATGATGCAGGTAGAGCAAGATCTGGCATTATTGTACTACCCTGTGGGGCAGGAAAGTCTTTAGTTGGTGTTTCTGCTGCATGCCGAATAAAGAAAAGTTGCCTTTGTTTAGCTACAAATGCTGTGTCTGTGGACCAGTGGGCGTTTCAGTTCAGGCTTTGGTCAACTATCCAAGAAGAACAGATTTGTCGTTTTACATCTGACAGCAAAGAAAGATTCCAAGGAAATGCTGGGGTGGTTGTAACAACATATAACATGGTTGCATTTGGTGGTAAGCGATCAGAAGAATCTGAAAAGATCATTGAAGAGATTAGAAACAGAGAATGGGGATTGCTTCTAATGGATGAGGTGAAAATGATATGATAGTATGGTTAAAAATAGAAGAAGATGTTGTCAAGTTTTTCAGGTTGTTGACATCAAATGTATGATTGTTCTGATCAGGTTCATGTGGTTCCTGCTCACATGTTTCGTAAAGTTATTAGCCTCACAAAATCTCACTGCAAGCTTGGGCTTACAGGTACATTGTGATAATTTCAGTTTTGTTGCTTTAACCATCATCTTTTGTTGAGATAGGGAATCATACCAATATCTATTTGCAGCAACACTTGTGAGAGAGGATGAGAGGATTACAGATTTGAACTTTCTTATTGGTCCCAAGTTGTATGAAGCAAACTGGTTGGATCTGGTCAAAGGAGGGTTTATAGCAAATGTACAATGCGCCGAAGTTTGGTGCCCAATGACAAAGGAGTTTTTTGCTGAATATTTGAAGAAAGAAAATTCCAAGAAAAAACAGGTTTCTTAGTGAATTGTTATCTGCGTAGATGTTTGGGCATATTTTTGTGTGCTTGGTTGCTTTCTTTGATGCAGTTTCTTAAATTTCAGGCACTTTACGTGATGAACCCTAACAAATTTAGGGCATGTGAGTTCTTGATACGTTTCCATGAACAACAGCGTGGTGATAAGATTATCGTGTTTGCTGACAATCTCTTTGCACTCACGGAGTATGCAATGAAGCTCCGAAAGCCTATGATTTATGGTGCTACCAGGTAGTTTGTAACCATGAGTTTCTTTTAGAAACTTTCTTTCTCACCGACGTCTCAAGTTGTTAACTACTGATCTTTCAAAATTCAGCCATGCTGAAAGGACGAAAATTCTTCAAGCTTTCAAGACTAGCCGGGAAGTCAATACCATCTTTCTGTCGAAGGTATGTAGTTGATGGATGAACTTTTCATCAACAGTTTTGGTTTTGGGTTGAAAATGAAAACTATGAAGCCATCCTTTTTTGTAGTCTCGTTTCAAGTAATACTTATACTGGGAATGGTCAATTTGTTCTTTCCTTTTAGGTGGGTGATAACTCCATAGATATTCCGGAGGCAAATGTGATTATTCAGATTTCTTCACATGCTGGTTCAAGACGACAGGAAGCCCAACGGTTGGGTCGTATTCTTAGGGCAAAGGTTAGCTTAAATTTTGTCTCATCTCGCGTAGTTTTGAATGCTTGCTTGATTAGATTTGATTGTCAATAATCTGGAAACTTTTGCGTGACTATGTTGTACAGATGCTGATTTGTCAGGTCATATGTCAGCATCAAAACTTTGAGTCTAACCCATCAAATACTTGATTAGATTTTATGTAATGCAATGAATTTCACTTTGAAGCAAAGTATGCCCTAATAACTTATGTGTTGTTCTGAATCATTAAAATCCTGAGAATGTGGCTTTTAATATATGATATGAGGTACTATAACTGATTGATGTATGTGGGTAATGTGGCTAATACTAAGGATTAATAGAATGTTGGGTTTATAATTTTTCATTTTGATAAATGGGATAAATCTCCATCTGAATCGCCAGGGTAAACTGCAAGATAGGATGGCTGGAGGCAAAGAAGAGTATAATGCATTTTTCTATTCCCTTGTCTCCACTGACACACAGGTGCGCACCTACATCATATTTGACAAACTTCAACAAGAAATATTCATGATGAAATCATTGTTTTAAGGTTGGTTTCCTTTTTATCTTGATGCAGGAAATGTATTACTCAACAAAGAGGCAGCAGTTTTTGATAGATCAAGGGTATAGTTTTAAGGTATATTGTTCTGCTAGGTAGTTATTTCATCAACTGCACGTTTTTGATGAATTAGGACATTATTAACGCCAGTAAGTTGACAGTGTTAGACTATCATGATGCTCTGATTGGTTTCTATCAACTTGGTGGTTCCGTGATTTATTGTTTTGAGTGGGTATTCCCATTTGTTAGATTAAGACTGATTTTTAGTTTGATTGGCTTCAAATATGACAGGTTATTACAAGCCTGCCTCCAGCTGATTCAGGAGCTGATTTGAGCTACCACCGTCTTGATGAACAATTGGCACTTCTTGCCAAGGTTTTGTCGTTTTCTTTTTTCCTTTGCTATTTGGCTCCGCATGTGATTGTTCAAAATTTTAACATTTTATAAACGTCAGGTTTTGAATGCCGGTGATGACCAAGTTGGTTTAGAGCAATTGGAAGAAGATGCTGATGACATAACTCTTCATAAAGCCCGTCGCTCGGCCGGATCCATGAGTGTGATGTCAGGTGCAAGTGGGATGGTTTACATGGAATATAGGTATGTTTTCTTGTGCATAGAACTACATGTCTGTGCACTTGTTAAGAAGCTGTGAGCAGTTGACATCTTGATCTGTTGCTCTAAGTTTCTTTACTCTTATCCATTATCATCACCATGCCCTTCTTCGTGCAGCACTGGAAGGAACAAACAGGGTTTGGCAAAGAGTAAGCCGAAGGATCCATCCAAGCGTCATCATCTATTCAAGAAGCGTTTTGGCTGAAATCAGTATCTATTCAAGAAGCGTTATGGCTGAAATCATTCCTCTTTGCTGCGCTTTTACGATCAGATGAGCTAGGGGCCCGTACTGTAGTTATGTGGTTTGAGGACGTATGACAAAGTAACAGTACAACTAAGTGCATTGCCACTTGTCATATTGTGGCATCCGAAATGCTCCTGTTTTGAGATAATATCAGTATCTGCCCTTTGTCTCTGCATTTGCTGATGAAAGGGATGTCCAAGGGACTTGGGACTTCTTTACATATCATCCATGGAAGCCTATATAAGAATGTATAATACAAGAAGTTTGAAATGGTTGGTTAAATATTATCATACTCCTATGTGATAATTGTTCACTAGTTGACTATTATTCTTTACTCCTGCTTCGTGAGTTGTCTAAGCCTTTGCCAGCCATCAATTTGACACGTACTACTGCCGCTATCCCTTGTAATGTGCAGCAAATTGGTACAAGTAACGTGTTCGGAAAAATCTACTGGAAATATCTGCCTGCCTCAATTAAGAAATTGAACAATGAGTCTAGTCCCTGACCAAAATATGTCTATAATTGTTAGGTGAATATCCCCTGGTTTTTGATTTTGTCCAATTGATTGTTAATCTGAAAGCAGTGTGTGTATCATTTCAATGGACACATTATGTGTATTTTAATAATATCTATGCACAGTCATAGTTCCGGGCTAATATGGATGAAAAAGGGTTGAAATACTAAATGAACTAGCTAAACGCTATCAGTCGTTAAATGTGGACGTATTGCTTTTTGGAGTATAGCTCCTAACGTTATCATTTTGAATTTCATGCAAACCTTAGTAATGATGTTAGAAAAGTTAAAAATAAGAGCATATGCGATCCTTCGGAGCCACGTTTACTGCAACACGATACACAATCAAGCAAGACAACCTAAAAAGAATTATTGACCGGTTAATTGTAGCCCAAATTAACAAAAACTACTGCCAAATGAAATTTTTTTAAGAATATTTAAATCATGTATATATATATATTTTACTTATGTGTACACCATTGATTGTAGTTTGGTTTTAATTTTTATAGTTTTATAGCTTTGATGAGATCAAATTAAGATGATTATGTCACTAACTACATCTAATATTTATAAATAACACTGGTTACATTAATCAAATCAAGATATTTAAAGAATGGGTTTAGTCGTTTAGCCTTAAAATAACCAACAATAGATAAGTCCTGAATTTGTATCAAACCAATTATAACAAGGTAGCCTTTTGGCTATGTTTTAGAAATCGTAGCTAAAACATAGCATTTGGTGGTGATTTGGAAGATGGTCACCAAAGAGTAAGCTTTTGGCGACGCTTTCGTAAAACGGTCGTCAAAAGGGAAACACTTTGCTGAGTATTAATCTATATTGGCAACTTGCTATCTATTGCAACATTCATTTGTTGCAATTCACAACCCCTATTTTTACTTCTACATCTTTTTTTAGTTATTAGGATTAGAAGCTAACAACAAATCAATGATGATATGGAAATATTAGAATATGTAAATATATATTTGAACATAAGTCTATTTGTAAGTGTTAAAGATTAACAAACCTGCACTAGTTGCTTCATTGTTGTTCGAGTTAGAAGGAAGTTGTGTATGACTAATTTCATTGGTGTTTTGCTTCTGCTGCCTGCATCGCTATAGCCTCCATGCTATCTACTTCTACGGGCAATATTGGCCCTTCCTTCACCCACGGTGACCATGGGTGAAGACCACTCACTAGTGGCAGTTCAAGCCATTGGTGATTTTAATGTTAGTCAATAAACTCACGCACACTGAATCGCAAGGAGACACGCAAATTTAATGCATAAACAAAGAATCAGTACACACAAGGCTTTCCAATTTTTTTGCACACAATAAGTTTTCCAAAACAAGGCAGAATAGACACATAGGTATGCTAACGCAATTTTCAGAATGCAAAAACAATATTCGTGCCTAAACAAAAACATTCTAAATTCACAAGCCAGAACAAAATGCAATTATAAAGCAAAAGTAGATGTAGAAGCAGAAACAAGTAACAGTGGTGGAATAAATTAATTTCAGAATAGTTGCGAGATTAATAAAATCTTAATGCCTTAATTTTTATCAAATAAATAACAATCAAGCCTTTAATTCAAGTTAAACAATTAAAGGAGACTTTGATACTACTGTTAGAAACCAATCATGATTGAATCACAGGTGCATCAAAAATAATAAAATTTTACAATTTCTGATCGGATTTTGATAATTGAATAACTTGACTAATAAAACACGAACCATAAAATAAGAAATCCTACCTTATTCAATTTTCTTGTTGAAAGACTTTGAAAACCTTTCGATATGTTAACCACGAGCTATTTACTTGTCTAGCCTCTAACGGTATCCATAGAGTGGCTTCTCAACTCTTAAGAGGAATTAAACAGGAGTGCTAGCTCTCTGATGCTTACTTCTATTTATTAAAAAAAACATTAGGGTTTTTAATTTTCTATTAAAATTAAATACCTTAATTATAATTAAGTCAAACTCTAATTATAATTAATTTAATTTTAATAAAATCAAATACCTTATATTTGATCCCTAAAGTTTCTCAAACTTTATAATTAAGTCCAATTTAATTAAAATTGATTTTTCTTCACAAACTACTCTTTAATGTGTAACCCATTAAGTTTCTAATATATTGCCAATGATTATAAATTATAATTATAATTCATAATTAGAATTAGATAAATTAAAACTCTTTTTAATTTATCTTTAGTTCTCTAATTAAATAATTTATAATTCTAGATCAAAATTAACATCTAGTAACATGTTATAACCAACCAATTATCAGGAATGCTAAAGTGGTTTGACTTAACCCGTTCGTGCATTGTTATAATGTATAATTTAATCATTTCAACATCTAATGTTCCAGTTGGATAGAGTATGAATATAGTGTCCACTCGTTTTCATCCAATCATGTTCATTCTTACTAATTAGTAATTGATCAATAATTGATATTTGAAAATGACTTTTCAAATGTTATTTTACTCTGGCTAAAGAATTCTATAAATCACTACTAATCAAGAATAATATAACATTTTCTCTAGTTACTTTTATAGTTACGAATCCTTTATTGACTTACTCAACTATATTCATATGGTTCATGCTAAATCCAAGTACAGCTGATTGAATTATCCTAGAACCATTCAAAAGTAACATCAAAATACAATAATTCTTATACGAGATGCCTTGGTAATTTCAAGTCTAAGGATCACTTATACATTTGTCATTATGAGAAAATCCACAAACACAAGTAATATTCTATTTAGGATTCTCACGGTCGAGTGATTTCAGTGACATATTATTGTGTCTAATTTCTGTTGAATTTTGCTTGCATTCATACCTTGATTTTGGTTAGTTTTTAATCCAAATTTGTGGCGAATTGAGTGAGAATGGTGTGAATATTGCATGAATGTTAATTGGATTCTATTGTGAATGTTGCATTGGAAATCAGAGAAATTTTGCATGAAAATGGGTGTGACAAGTTAATTACATATCACAAATTAAGGTCACAGCCGTGACCATGTAAGTCACGGGTGTGTGTGAGTTTCATGAGCACACTCGTGACCATGTAAGTTAGGGGTGAGTAGCCATGGTCATAACCGTGGCCATGTGAGTCGCGGGTGTGCAGCCATGGTTGAATTTTGCTTGCATTCATACCTTGATTTTGGTTAGTTTTTGATCCAAATTTGTGGTGAATTGAGTGAGAATGACGTGAATATTGCATGAATGTTAATTGGATTGTATTGTGAATGTTGCATTGAAAAGCAGAGGAATTTTGCATGAAAATGGGTGTGACAAGTTAATTGCATGTCACAAATTAAGGTCACACCTGTGACAATATGAGTCATAGGTGTGCAACCATGGTCATGGGTGACAAAGGTGGTCATGTACTTCCGTGACCTATTTTTCTTTAATTTATCAACTTCTTACGTATTATATGTAGGATGGACAACACAAAAACCTAAACCTAGACGAGACTACAAATAGAAAGGATAGGAGGGCGGTAGTGATAATCATTCATTCCACTCTTTATTATTCATTCTATACAGATAGACACATTTGGGAAGAGAGGGAAAAAGAGAAAGAAAGGAAGACAAGAAGGGAAATAGAGAGAGTCTGTGAATAAGAGCAACAGAGGTTAAGGTCGTGGGAGCATTAAGTTGTAGTGGTGAACATCAACAAGAAGTAGAAGGCGAAAGCTAATGCAAAAGGATTGGGAGTTACAGGAGACCACCGTGAATCATTCATATGACAACCTTTGTTTGCTTACTCTGTTCCTTATTTGTTGCATTGTTCTTTATTGTTTATTGGATTTCTTATTATGTTAGCTTAATCAAACCCATCCTCTGTAGCTTTTGACAGTTTATCTTGGTTATTTACTTGGTTTGCTGCTTAAATACTTCATTTGTACAAATAAAGATGTGATTGAAGTGTTTAATGATGAAGAATCTTGTGACATTCGTGATGGGCTGATATCATTTCTTGAGAATTAATGTGGCTATGTTAGTTGACTATGCATGATTAAGTTACAATTTTGTTGTCTTATTGTTGTGATTTCTTAGCTAAATGGATGTAATAGCATGACCGAAATTTGCATCATTTTAATATTGAATGAAGGACTGAGAGGAGAAGTTTAATATGGAACTAGAAACTATAGACGATTAGGTTATGAATTAGAAATATATTAACTTAAGTGGTAATTAGTAGTCGGGTTTCCATAATTAATTCGGATAATAACTTGTTGAACAAGAAAGTTAGATTAGTTCATTATTCGAGTTGATTTAGAACCCGATTGCTAATTTTAGTAAGACAAATATCCAGTCATTTCCCTTAATCATGCATAGGAGATTAAATTAGTGAAATTAATTCTCAAGAGTCTTTCATTTTGATTAATCCATTCGTCTTTGCTTCTGGTTGAATCATTTACTTTTCAGACTATTCTGTTATTTTCTTTAAAGCTTTCACTCAACAAATCGAGATAGAATGTTTAAGATTGCATTTGTTTTTATTTTTGTTTGAGATTAATTTATGTTAACCAATTTCAACTCCATGGGAGACGACCCTGGGTAATCACTACAACTAGCTCGTATACTTGTTAGTAGGATAGCCTAGGTATTTTTAGAACTTATTTGGGCACAAAAAGTTTTTAATGTTGTTGCCAGGGAGGTGTTTAACTTTCAAACTTAAATTAATTTTGATTGTTTTTGTTTGTTTATGCATGCATGTTTTATTGTGTTATTTTGTTAACGTGTTTTGTAATTATCATTATTAATTTAGTTTTTTTCGTAGTTAGTTTGTGCTAGGTAGGAGAACTTTAGGTAGTGAATTCAATTGGTTTATGCTAGGAAAGAGATCTTTAGATAGAGAACCCGTCCCTTTTTTTTTATAAAATACATCGTACCCAACGATTTCAAGGGGACTTTGAAGACGATCACGAGGAACCCAAGAGTGAAGATCAATTAATAACCAAAAAATGGGCAAAAGGCAGTTAGTGATGAAGGAGTATGCTAGACTGGTGATTGGTACTGCCATTTCGTACATACGTTTGGGAAAGGTAGCTAGGAGCTATGAATTGAAGAGGATCCATTATAACATACTGCCATCTTTTTATGGGGTTCCCAATGAAGACCCTTTAACTTCATTTGGGAATTCTATACCACTCTCCAAACCTTTCCACTGTATGGATTAAATGAAGATCAACTTAGAATGAGATGCTTCCCATACACATTAAATGATTGGGCTAAGGCATGGTTGATTACCCTTCCTTTCGAGTCTTTGAGTACGTGGGAGGAGGTGTACAATAAATTCATGGGAAAATTTTATTCCCATTAAAATACCTCTGAGTTGCATACCAAGATAGCTACCTTCACTCAGATGAAGCGACAACCATTTCATGAGGTGTGGAAGCGCTTCAAACTTTTGTTAATCCAATGTCCTCACCATCACTTCCCGCTTCACATGTTAAATCAATTCTTTTATCATGGGCAGTAGTGCTAGTACACGGTGGACAATGCAGTAGGAGGAGCTATAAGAGAGAGGACAACTGAAGAAAAGTATGAAATCTTTAAAATATTGGGAGATAATTCTCAACAAAAGAGCGTAAGGGGAAGAAGAGCTAGAGTTGATGAAGTGAGATTGAATCAAGAATTGGATATGCAGTCAGCTGAGTTAACGAGGCATGTAAAGATGCTAGCTACGAGATTACCCAAGAACATTCCCAATCAAGAAATGTGTGGTATATGTGGAACTTGTGGTCATGGAGTGAATGTTTGTACGTATTCGTACAAACCTTTCGATAGGGAAGAACAAGTTAACTCACTTAACGATTTTTAACTAAGGGACCAAAATGATCTATAGTCGAACACCTACAAACCTGGGTGGAGAAACCACACTAATTTCCCTTTGAAGACCAACAATCCACCGTTGTAACCCCAACCACAATATAAGAATTTTCACAGGCAAAATTTTTTCAAAGGGCAATCCTTAAATGAAAACCTACCAAGAAAGCCTTCTTTGGAGGAAAGTCTTAATGCACTCATTTAGGCCACAACTCAAAATCAAGAAATGAACAACAAGAGATTCAACTCTTTAGAAGCATATGTCAAGAGGATTGAGATTCAAGTAGGGCAACTTGCAACTCAAATGCATAACAATCAAAAGGAAAAGTTGCCCAATCAACCCGAGTAAGCCCAAGTAATTACCATTATGAGAAGTGATAAATTGATTGACAATTAGGTTGAGTTTCCTTTTGAGCTGTCTGATACTGATAATCAAGAAAAGAAAAGCCTCACTAAAGAAGAAGACGAGCGAAATGAAAAAAACAATGGGGGAAACTCTTCAATTCACATCCAAAAAGGTGAACAACTTAAGCATGACACCAAGGACAATGAAGGACAAAAATTGCATAAGGCGATGGATCCTTATCTACCACCAATTCCATATCCAAGTCACCTTAAGGAATCGAAACAAAATGAGCAATTTTTCTCGCTATATCGCATGCTTGCTAAGGTCAATGATAATCTGCCCTTGTTAGATGTGATTAGGAACATTCCGGCTTATGTCAAGTTCTTCAAGGAACTAAGCACCAAGAAACAAAAGTTTGGGCCTAATGAAATGGTGCTAGTTTCTGAAGTAACAAGTGCAATTCTGCAGCTGCATTTACCTTCCAAACTGAAAGATCCAAAATGTTTTATCATGAAAGTATCAATGGGTAATGGTGATGAGGTTAAGCGTGTGCTTGATCTTGCAGCAAGCATAAATCTTATGACTCACTCTATTTATGAGAAATTGGATCTGGGATAGTTAAGACCTAAAAACATGTGTTTACAATTAGTTGATAGGTCAATCCGTTATCTAAAAGGAATAATGGAAGACCTGTTGGTGAAAGCTGGAGGATTGATTGCCATAGACTTTGTTGTCCTAGAAATGGGGGAAGTGAAGGAGGAAAAAAAGACCATACTCCTAGGTCGGCCTTTTATGGCCACTACCAACACTTTGATTGATGTGAATAATGAGAATTTGACCATGATAGTCTTAGGAGAAATAGTAGAATTTTCAATCTTTAATGTTGAACCTATTCCTATTTCTAATGCTTCTGAAAACTATTCTTTTGTTGATCAAGTCAATGCTGCCAATTTTGATTTTTCCTTGCAGGAAGAAGAAGAAAATAAGCTAGACTTGGTTAAAGAGAGTGATGAATGCTACCAATTGGTAATGGATGCAGTTGAGGAAGTAATTGGAAAATTCTTGGAGACGGATGCACATGAAAAGGAGGAAACGGTGGAAT
>JANZXV010000211.1:24863111-24873654 GCA_027576455.1 Erythroxylum roigii | reverse complement strand
GCCCCTCATTTAAGTGGTCTTTCCATATTTACCCTCCTTTTGTCTTTAAAACTAACATCTTAACTCCTTATTTTGATCAGGTAAATGAAGCAATTTGATAACACTTCCTTCTAGAGAAATGTTCCTCTATGCCTTATGTTTCCATTGACACCAAAATCACTCAATTTGGTTCAAAAATTTGAAAGTTATAAGCCAAACACTTTCAGACTGTTACTAAACCAAGACTATACACTATACCCAACTTCATCCAGAAATTGAAAATCTTAGGGACTGAATTGAAATTCGATTCCTTTAGATAATTTGTAGCTCCATGTCTCTAGTTTATTTAGGGATAAGAATCATCACTCTTGGAGCTCTATAGGTCAAGATATCACCAAAATACTGAAGCATGTTCAGTAAAAATATCCAACTCGTACTATTCATTCTCAGAAAATTTTGAGACTTCCACTTTCCAAAATCCAACACTTCTATTTTTATTTTAGTCTTTCTACTCCATTTCAATCAACTCATTTACCATAATTTCATACTACTCCGAAATACGAAAGGTTAGTTAAAAATCATCAAAAACCAAAAATTCATAATCAACCTATTCATGTTCTGTTACTTTTCTGCATTTTCAACTTTCATGCTCAATCACTATTCTTCCTTTCAACTTCCATTTAAACTCAATATCATCTACAAACAAATTATAGTCTATGATTGATCGTGAATGTTAATAACAAAGCATACATATATATAGCCGCTCATCATCAACTTATTACATTTACTATCTAAATCTTGTATATCATTTTAAATTCAAGAATTCTTCTTTTCCTTCACTAATAACTAATTACTAATAATTTCTCATTTGATATTTCTAACTTTGTAGAAAAGTTCGGTCCAACAATTGTAGGTGACGGCGATCTCCAATAGTTAATCTCGACTAGTTTCGGACCCTACCCACTGTAGCTTTTTTATGTGCTATTCAAAGTTTCACATTTGCTCCTTTTATAAATTAGTTATCTATTCACTTTCTTTCGAATCTTTTCTGTCCCGCCCTTCTCCTATCATCATATCTCAAAAATTACAAATTAACAATCGCCAACTTCCAAAACGGGTTTTAATTAATTGTATTGTCTCGGGTACTTCACCGTTGAAGTCAGTATCTTTCCATTGAAGCTCGGTGAAATTGTGTTGCAAAGAAACTTCTGCGACATTCGACTTCTGGACAAAGTTGACAGGATCATTTAACCGTGAACCCACGTTTAAGTTGTTTGATAAGCTTTATCTGAGTGTGAAAGTTTCTTCCTTTTTGTGCTTCGGCGAGAGATTTTGACACCATGGCTTCACAAGCACATTTAGAGAAAATGGAGGTCCGTCAGAACTATCGGAATCTTTGGCACACCGATCTGATGAGCACAATTCAAGCTGACACCCCATGTCTGTATATTATCTATATACCCAATTATCGATTGCATATCTATCAGTGTTGTTGTTTATGTCTGATTATAGGTCTGATGTTGTTTTTCATTGTCTTTCGGGCTTTGGGTTTCTTGGTGGACGCGAGTTGCAGATTGCTGCTTTGCTTTGTGGTGGTGAGTACTCTTGATATGTTGTTGTATTGTTTCTGAATTTGGAGCTGATGATTTCCTAGTTACGCCACCTAATTTAGGTTTTATTTGGCTTAATCTCGTGTTGTTGATGTGCTTATACTCAAGTTGTTGGCATGTTGACTTGCGATAACCTTGGTTGACTTTGATAGATAAAATGATCCTGTAAAAGAATGGATCATATACAATCAAATTCCGATTTTTGGCTGGAAAGGGTTATGTTCAGTTTGATTTTATGTTAATTAAACATGTCTTTTTTCCCTCCCTCTTTCTGGGTAGGGCGGGGGCATGTGGGTTGGGGAAGCCAGGTAATGTTATTCAATATTCCTTATCATCCTTATCATATCGGCTTTATGAAGACCATTGAAACAAGAAAGAGTTATGGCTGTACATTGACTCGTCGTCATTTTTTTCTTGTACTGTTGATTTCTTTGAGCACTGTTGGGCTATTTTGGTCACTTGTTGATTTCCAGATTAATGGTCTCGGTAGATTTTGTTCAATTGGCATGCTGGAATTTGATTGTCAAAATGGTGATTTGAACTACTTTAAGTGGAAAGAGTTCACTTAGATTTTCCTTTTCAAGTTCTTGTGTCCACAATATCCTTCATTCCAGCTCTTTTGGGCCTTGTTCCTTCTGGTACATATACTAGGTTTTCCTTTCCACAATACACCCATTCTTCTTAGGTTTCCTTTGATTCTTCTAATGGTTTGAATGCCCCATAGGCCTACTTGTATCTTTTGTTTCTGTTTCGTCAACAATTAAACTTCAATTTTCTTGATACATGCTGGGTGGGAACAGAGTAGAGAAGGGTTCTAGGAGTTATTGGTTGTTGACATTAAGTAATTAGAAGTGAAGTATGAGTCCTTTGTTGTGGAATTTGTACTTTTTTTAATATAAAGGTTAGAAATCTATAATACATCTACCATGCATCTAATCATCTCTCCAAAGAGTTTGCTAAACTTGATTGGTTCCTTTTCCTGTTTGAAGTCTTCTGTAACAGCTTGTTTTACATGGATTAATTAGTTTTATCTTGTCATCACTGTATCAATTACAAAAGGACATATCAATACTTTGGTTATATGGAAAGAGGAACTAAATTTGAACTTCAGAATGTATATTCGGATTTTGTTTTCACCATTGAATAGCTAACAGTTCCGAAACTCTTCTAGTCACTTTTGGAAATCTTGAGGTACTTTGATGATGTTTATAACAATTTGCCCAATCCTCTTTCACTCCATTGCAGTGGGCCTTGTGTCTCATATTTGCTTCGTAAACGAGCTCTTTACAATGACATGTCAAGGTAATTGGTACTTCAATTCAAGAATACGACTCAAGAACTGACAAAGAAACTGTCCTTTAAATATTGACTATCCTTGCTGTAGATATGTTTGCTGTGCTGGTTATATGCCTTGTAGTGGAAGGTGCGGTGAAAGTAGGTGCCCTGAATTTTGCCTTGCCACTGAGGTACAGTACTTTTTTTGTGGATCATGCTCACCTGTTCTTTTTATCGTGTTCCTGCTGTATTTAGAAATCACTTTGTTGAATATCTAACCCCAATTCCCAAAGGTTAAGGACCTAACCCAAGGAGTTGTCTGCTGAGCTCTGAAAACAATAGAAAGGATTGCCAAGGGAACAAAAAGAACAGTAAAATGCTTTCAATTTATATAATCCAGTTTTTATGGACATGCAGTTCCATAATCATGGGAATGTGAGGACTTATGAGTTAAGGATCATATTGCATTCAACACACTGGGAAGCGGAATATGCTTAGAATTGTTTTAATCCTCAAAGATGTGAAGATCCAAAAAGTTGATAATGTTCAGAGAATGTCTTGTTGCATTTTATCAGAATACTGGCCGCAACTGAGTTGAGATTGCAGTTCCCATCTTTGTGAGTCCTTGAAGTGGTACAGACTTGCTATGTTGCCACATCAATTTTAATAATCTATCCCAAGAGGAGAAAGTGATAAATCACAAATCGTTGAAAACTTTGCAGATGTCTAGATTATGCTCAGAAAGATGCATTCCCTTAGTAATGTTTTTTAGAAGAAGAGAATATCTTATAATGCCGTGGCATTGTTACTGGATGTTCTAGTTTCTTTGGCCTTTGGCAAAGTCTTCGAAGGTAATCTGAGTATAACATATTTGAATTCAATTCCCAGGTATTCCTCTGCTTTGGAAATTCAGTGGCCTCTACCCGCTTCTTGTTACAAGATGAATTCAATATTCAGACAACTCAATGTGACAATTGCATTATTGTACTCTCTCTCGCTCTCTATCTGGAGTGTGTGTGTTTGTGTCTTTGAATGTCCTAGTAGTTTGACTTTCATTGAGCGTGTTTTCTTTTCCTATGCAGGGATTCATGTTCTGCCTCCAACAAATTGCATGCATATTTTCCATTGTTGCAATGATTGTTGGAAGTGGGGAAATTCAAGAGGCTTCTCAGTTGTTGTCATGTTTGTCAGATATGGTGTATTGCACGTAAGCATTTGTTTAAGTTTATATCAATGCGACATTACGCAACTCTATCCACCAGCCCAAGTTAATTTGCAGCTTAATGATTAATGCTCTTTTCTTTTTGCCGGTCAGGGTTTGTGCTTGCATGCAGGTAGGCGGGCATCCAACCGAACATATTTCTGGATAGCTCTATTGTTTTGTCAGTCAAATATAAAAACTAATCATGTCTTGACTGACTGCCAACAGACACAGCACAAAATCGAAATGGACAAACGAGATGGCAAGTTTGGACCCCAACCAATGGCAGTCCCCCCAGTTCAGCAAATGTCTCGTATTGATCAGGGGGTTCCTCCCTCAGTTGGATATCCGCCTCAACCATCATATGGCCAACCCTACGGTTATCCTCCTCCTCAGGCTCAAGGCTACCCAGCAGCTGGTTATCCCGCATCCCAGTACCCACCTCCTCCTGGCTACAAGTAATTTTTCCACTAGCACAAATGACACTGTGAAAAGTCCAAATGAGTGTTTTACTTTGATTCATTCACCAACTTCAAATTTATGAACAATTGCGAACATATGGTTTTTGGCACTCCCTTTATGTACGTATAGGTACCAGACAATAGACTATTGGATGTTGTTAGCTGTGCATTAGAAGAGCATATCTTTTTCATAAAAACATCACTGCTATTATTTTCCCATGTCGAGCAAAATTTTATGGACTGATGACATGTAGTCGGATTTATCGTATTTTCACCTGACCCCGATTACCAAGAAGGATCCCTTTGTCATATTTCCTGTTTATGATATAAAAAAAAAGATTTACTTCCTTTCTATTTACCATTAACCTTACAACAATAAGATTAAGAAAATTAAAATTTGATTTGATATGAAGATAATAAAGTGGTTCAAATTAAATAACTTAAAAGTAAGAAAATGGTATCTTATCAATGTGACTTGTGTTCTTAGTTGGATGGAAGGCACAATAAAATTAATGTAAATTGTTGCTAGGTCTCTCAAGTGAATTTTACGAATGTATAATTTATCCTTACTCATTAGGAGATTCGTGCATTAATAAAGATGTAGAAAGATCTTACATACTTGATTCTAGGTTACTTTTGTTAAGGATGATCGAGAGTTTCAGTAGCTTATTTAAAGGTCAACGATCAAAGTCTTCAACAACTTACTCAAATAGACATGGACAACAAAACAAATATATTTTCAGATTATCTCCATTTATATAAGTTCATTGTTGATATTGGGATGATTAATAAATCCGTGTTATATTTAACTCGTAGTGATTTCATGATTGTATAAATTAATAGAGATTTTTAAAATTTTTCATAAGATAATCAAAGAAATTAATATATTTTTACTTAAATACATAGCATATTTTTTGTGTGGATTGGTTTCTAATTGAGAATTGCAGGAAAATGAACGATAAATCTATTATCTGGTGATTTTTAGTGAAAATACATTGAAATTTGTCAAAAAATCACCATGTTATGAATATCATACCAGGCTCGATACCATATTAAATTTTGGACCGGAATTGTACCAATACCGGTTAGTACCGGGTACCGTTTCAAGTAATTTTTTAAATTTATGAAATAGTCCCTAAAATTTTTAAAATTTGCAAAATAGTCTATTGGTATATTGTACAGTTGTACTGTATACTTTACTAATTTACTACTTACATCAACCATGTTTTCAAAATCTTAATAATAAATAATAATGGCAATTAATATGAAATAACAATAATTTTTAAATATTTCACGTATAAATAATAACCACAATTAATATAAACAAAGACAATCATCATCATACAATTATAAAATTAAGAATAATACAAAGTATTTAAAATATTACAATAATACAATTTCATCATTTTAATAAATAATATTACATCAAAAGATTCAAAACATCTAATAAAAAGAACAATAAATATCCTTAAACAATTTACAAAAAGTGTTGATGACGAAAAAACAATCAAGTAGAAGTTAAACCTGAAACAAAAACATTACAGTTACATTACACATATAGAATTTAACATAAACATGAAATACAAGTAAAATTAAAAGAAGACGAAAAACAAAAACTTGAAATTCAATCGTCAATGGGAGGAAACTCGCTAGAACTGCACTGACCATAGTGATCATTTGACACAAAATCCTCATCATTGAGAGGAGCTTCATCATCATTATCATTCAAATTTAATGCATCAAATGACATGTCAATGCTTTCCCATATAAGATTGTCTTCTAAATTCAAATCATTTACATTAACCAAATTGGGCTCTTTAAAAATCTAATCCGCCAAAATCTCAATATTATTAATGGCAATTAGATCAGTTGATCTACTTATGCTATTAAGACTCCTAGTTAATTAAATTAAATTATTAGAAAATTATAAGAAATTATATCAAAATTAATAACGATAATAATATACCTTTCTCGAAGCTTTAAATTGTAACGAACAAAACCAAGTCATTCAACCTCTTATGCTCCAATCTATTCCTTTTCTTTGAGTGGATAAATTCAAATGTACTCCAATTTTGTTCACACCTAGTTGCACTCACACATTGACTTAAAATCCGAATCGCAAACCTTTTCAATTCTGAAACACTATTTTCGAATTGATCCCACCAAGAAACTGCAAGTTATAAGATAACAAGAGTAGTGTTATAAACAAAATAAAATGATAATTAATTTTTAACAAATAAGAAATAGGAAATAACTAGTACTAGAGAAAGTTTTCCTCTTTGTCGAATAGCAATCGGCATTCCAAAATTCCCATAAGACATTGTAAAACTCCATTTGTAAGCTTAAAAAATCTTGCATCGCGTCATGAGGAACAATTGTTGTAATTATGAAAAGTATTCCTCTATTAACTTCAGCTTGCTTTATAAGATCCAGTCTAAAATACACACTAGGATTAAAAAATGCCCCAGCTGCAAACAATGGAGAAGAAAGTTGTCTTTCCCTTCTCTCATTAATAATTGAGAGATATGGTGTGTATAAAGAAGGCCTATTTTTCATATTGGTCTTGATTGCTTCCGCCGCTCTTTCTATAACATCAAAAATATAACCTATTGTTGGCTTTTCTTCACTATCAGCCAACCGAAACACCCTCACCAAGGGCTCACAAACTCGGATAACAAATTGACATTGCGACCAAAATTCTCCATCTTCCAGTATAATACTACAAACCTGTACTCTAGTATTAGACCTAGCATGCTGAAATGCAACCCACTTATCACTTGTAAACATTTGCCTTAACTCCTTTTTCATCGAAACAAAAGATTGAAGTGATAAGAAATTTGTTGCAAATCTTGTCATAGCAGGGTGACACAAATTCTTACCATTGGTAAATTCCCTTCTCATCAAATTCAAAACTCATACACGATTATAAATGAATTTTGTCACCTTTTTAGCCTTCTACATAACCTCATCAATAATAGGAAAATACCTAGGATCTCCTATATTCTCCAGCATTAAGTCAATGTAATGTGCAACACAAGGAGTCCAAAAAAATGAATTATAGGTATTCTGCAACATTTTTCCTGCCGCTTTATAAGCGGAATCATTGTCAGTAATAAACTGAACAATGTTTTCCTGCCCTACTTCATTCACATCTTCATCAAATATCCCAAACAAAGTCTCATCATTTCTAATAAAGCCAGATGCATCAATAGATTTCAAAAACATAGAGTCATTTGAAGAATAAACCAAAAAATTTATAATAGGCTCTTTGTCTCCTATTTGTCCAACCATCACACATAAATGAACAACCATAAGTACCCCAACTCACTCTTCTTTTAGCCAAATAATTTCTAATTTCAGAAACAACACAACTCAAAAGTTTACCTCTTAAGTCATCAATCGATGACCCTTTGTATCCTGGACCATAAGAGGCTATTGCATCTATCATAGGTTGATAATAATATGATTGAGAAGCATTGAATGACGAACATGTATCATACCACCATCTAACTACTGCCATATCGACATTGTGAGCCGCATCTCTTGATTGCATTGCACTACGAATTGAAGGTTGGGCTCCAGGACTTGTTCGTGGTACAAAGAAACTAGCCACCTGCCTTCTTCTCTTCCTCACATCAGATTCTTCAGGATCCTAAGGCTGAGATGAAACACTACTAGTACCACTACCACTACCACTACCACTACCACTTCCACCTTCAACATTTCCATAATCACCACGGAAACCAGAAAATGAACTTCCACAACCAATTTTAAAATTCAATCTTCCCCTTCTATCTTTCTCAAATTAATATTCATCAAGCAATGTTTTCATCTGCGACTTCACATCATGACTTACTTTTTTACCTGCTTCTACATCTCCTTTAACCCCAGCTAAATGCCTTTTCAATCACGTAATTCCTCCACCTTTCAAATGCTTGTTACAAAACAAGCAAATGGTATGTTTCTTTTGACCGGAAACTGTACCAGCGTGAGCCCAAGCTGGATCACTGTATCTTCCTAAAGTAGGTTAAGTTATCTGTACACAAAAATAAATAACACATAATTTCAGCACACAAAGACAATTTGCACAAAGCTAACAATTCAAAACATTGAACATATATAATAAATAACACAAAATATACTCCAACAATTTGCAATTCCAACAATTACAAAAAAATCGTAATATCATTTCCACTTCCTTCCATTTCCAACAATTTCCAATTCTAAGTTTCTAACAATCACAAAACTTTCATAATTTTATTTTCATTTCCTTCCATTTACAACAATTCCCAATTCTAACAATCACAAAACAATCATAATTTCATTTACATTTCCTTCCATTTTCAACAATCACAATCATAATTCCATTTCCATTGACAATACAACAATTCTAAATTACAACAATCACAAAGTAATCACAATTTTATTCCCATTTCCTTCCATTTACATTTCCTTCCATATATAATAAATAACATAAATCATGAAGTAAATCACACGTAAGTATAATGATAATCAACACACAAGAAGGGGGGGTTGAATTGTGTTATCTTTTTCGTTAAACTCTTCTTTAACAAAAACTTTGTCTAATTCAGAATTATGAAAACTTTTGTTTGTAAGAGATTCTTTAACAACTTGCGTATGTAAGAAATCACAATAACAAAAATGTAATAGAGAGAGTTTAAGAGAATTTTGACACAGTACTTTTATACTGGTTCACCCAAAACTGTGGGTTACGTCCAGTCCTCAGAAATCCTTCTGAGATTTCACTATCTCCAAAACGTTTACAATTATTGTTTCATCGAGCCTCTTCAGGTCTCTTTACAGTTGGTACTCTTTTACGCTTAGCCTCCTCAGGCTATCTGTATCACTTTTACAATAGAAAAGTATATAGAGCTTGTTTACAACAGTATATCGCTCTAGCAATGATTGCACAGTACTCTCTTAAGTTCACAATAAACTAATGTGTATCTCTCGTGCGTAATAGTATCGTAAAGTTCAGTTAGTCTTGTCTTCGACTCCAACTTCTTATATATAGTTGAGTCTTCAACTGCTTCTTGAATAACTGCTTCTTAATTCTTGAAAGAAACGGTTAGTCGGTTGAACTCTATAACTAACTCAGACTGATACTTCTGACTTCTTTCGTCTGATTTTCGTATCGTCTGCTTTTTGCTTCGCATAGCTTCCATCTGCTTTTTGCTTCGCACTGCTTCCGTCTGCTTTTCGTAAAGCTTCCATCTGCTTTTCGTAAAACTTCCGTCTACTTTTTCGTAAAGCTTCCGTCTGTCTTTTCGTAAAACTTCCCTCTGCTTTTTCTTCTAGACTTCCGTCTGTTTTTTTCTTCTGGACTTCCATCTGTTTTATCTACGCACATCTTTCATCTGCTTTTTCTCCGTATTGCTTTGTCTGCTTTTTCTCTCCCTCTGTTTTCTTCTAATAGTCGTTGCTACGTCTGATTTTCATTAGTGTATATTGTCTGCTTTTCATTTAGTCTTCTTTTTGTTTGTCATCAAAATCATCATTCAATACGTAAAGTCAATTTTGAATTAACATTCTCCCCCCTTTTGATGATAACAAATACTGATTAACAATATGAAAAGCGTTGTACAATAAAATCAACAACAGTAGAAAACAAAAAAATCTTCTTTCTTCTGCTCTGCTCTAATGTCTTCCCTTTTTCTTTTCTCTTCCTTCCACTGATCCCCCTGATTACTTTTCTTCGTTCGTTCGCCCTTCTCCCCCTATTTGTTATATATCAAAAATTATTGACCTGATTGCTTCACAAGTTTCTTCAACAACCTCTTCACCTTCTTCATATCTTTGAGCAACTTGTCAACTTTCTGCTCTAAATTTAATGGAGCAGGTGCTCTCGGTCTTTCAACCATGGCAATTGTTGTAGAATATGCATCTGCAGTTGGAGCAATTTGATCAATCAAATGAAGGAGAGGAGGAGGAACAGGTAAGGTTGGCTCTGGAAGATCGAGGTCGTCCGGAACAACTAGTCTAGGAAATGTCCACTC
>JANZXV010000211.1:24829532-24847738 GCA_027576455.1 Erythroxylum roigii | reverse complement strand
TAATTAAATGCAATTAAAAACTGCACGAATAACGCTAGACCTACTATTTGAAACAAAATTTAAACAATTCAGTTAGAGGGGCTAGCAGGGAATCGAACCTGAGACTTAATCAAAATCAAGCCTCACTCTCAACCATCAAGCCACACCCCGTGAGGGTAACAGTTAGAGATTATTAAAATTATAAAATGTACTGTTAAAGATGAAGAACTTCCAACGCATATGTATTTTTAATTGTTTATTCATATGATAAACTAAATTAGTTTATATTAAAATGATAATAAATGATATAGCTCTTTCATTATAACTTAAAATTAAATTATCATTAGTTCAAGGAAAAGTAACATTAATTGAAGGGAAAAAATGGAGTCTTAAATTAGAATGATTTAAACCACAATAACTCTCCATTAAAGAATGATTTAAACCAGTAGGAGTATGTATATAAAGAAGAGACGATTAAGTACATTAACGCAATAAATAACTACACCATAGGAAAGTTATTAATAGATGGAACTCTTCAATCTGTACTTTAATTTCATTGTAAAATTCATGCTCTTATGATATAATGGTGACTGCAACTTTAGTTATTCCATCACGAGCTAATAGTGAGCAGAACACACCAATTTTGTAATAGTGAGCAGAACACACTAAGTCTTTGTGTGTTATTCCTTCAAGTTTGAACTTTGTCTTTAATTTTGTCTTAGTCTAATTGTTGCATTACTACATGCAGAACCAAACCTTAACAGTTCTCTTGATAGTTATGCAACAAAATTATGAAATAACAAGGAAGGTTAGATTTGTATCCATATGTGAACTATGTCTCGAGTCTGTGTGAGCTCTTAGAAACAATGTTTATGTACAAATTCTTTTGGTAGAAATAGAACCAAACAACTCCTTAGAGAGTATGAAAGAGAGGCATACGATAAAAGAAGATAAAGAGGTTGAGGAAAAAGGACAAAAAGAAGAATGAACGCATATGAGAGGAGAATGGTGAGGAAGTGGAACAATATGGAAAGAATGTATAAACACAATATCACAAACAAACTCAAAACAAAGTAATATGTCTAGAAGCAACAATTAACATAATTTATAACGAATCGATATATAAAAAATACCTATCTATTTTAGAGAGAAAAGAGGCGCGTACAAGGAAGAATCTTTCTCCTTCATCCAAATTAACACGAAAGAATAACACCTAAAAGAAACATGATTGATCGAAAGGAAAACAAAAAAATGTGTTTTTTTTTCTTTAATCGATTTCAATTTTTTGTGGTTCTAATAAAAAATAATTTTCCTATCAGTTAAATATAAAGTTGCGTATAATTGGACTTTACAAATCTTACATATTAGCAAGATTTTACATAATTGTTGTTGTTATTATTTAATTTTTTGTAGTTCTTATGGTTCAATGATAAGAATTTCATAACCAAAGCTCAACCTATTTTTTCACAACTCAAAAACAAGATTGATGACAGAAGTTAAGAGGCAGTAGTGTTTAGGTTTGGAAGAGAAGAAAAACAAGAATTTTTGGGTTTTTTTTTTTAATTTTGGAATTTAGTTTTTAAAACTTGTTACTGCAGTGGAAGAAAACATAATATTTGTGTTTTTTTAAATTTATTTTGATTTTTCTACTTTTAAAAACTTTAAATTGAAACACAAACCAACCAAATACTTTTTTGTTTGTTTTTAATTTTTAAAAAAATTATAACAAAAAATAGTAAAATTAAATAGAATAAGATAGCCCCTAGATTATTCATTTTATCTTTAATTGATCACACAGGAGGAGAAAAAAAATCTTATTAATGTTAATAAGATAGGATTTTGTAATTGAACGATCCTGCCTATGTATGCTTTTTGGATTTACTAGTTTACCGTTTTGATTGGCTGTACAATACTCAGTGGTTCTGGTTAAGCATTGGAGACATGCTACGTGTGGACCATCCAATGTTTGGATAACTAAAAAAAAGGATACATAATTAATTACTATATTTGTCGTGTACTAAAAGCAAACGAAGGACTTGCTATTTTGCTTGCCTTGCACATGCTGTCTGCCGTTTCTTGTTCCGATTAATACAAGGGATGATGATTAGTAGAGGCAATTAGGACAAAAAGTCCGTGTTCCAAATATGAAAGAGGACACAACTGCCATCCACCAATGAATATACAACAAAAAGTACTTATTATCTAGACAGTCGACTGAACGAAGCAGGTGCCAGGTGGAGGTGGGTCTCTCTGGTTTGATTCGTACGTAACTATTTTACACCAACCGTCGAAAGAGAACGGAATCACCAATTAATTTAAAAGAGACATGCGCGTTCAATTACGCATCAATTCTTCTGTGTCAATTATTAAATATTATTTATATAAATATGTGAATAAAATATAATGAAAAATTATAACTACTCTACAACGGGGGATTTGATATCAATCTACGAAAGTCTATTCTTCTGCCACCGTTGCATTGCACTGTTTATTAATTAATTGCAATGTCACTCGCCTTCGCTGGCTGTGTCTTATAATTAATTCACATCCTAAGCAAAGAGGACACTCACTCACTCACTCACTCACTCACTCTATTTCATTTGCCAATGCCAATGCCAATGAGCTAAAGGACAAGGCACACAATTTATTCCATGGCAACCAGAACAACAACAACAATACAAACTTCTACTACTGCAACTGAACCTCACCTTAAACTACTCTCTCACCCCTCTAAACCCAAACCCAAGCGCCGCAGACCACCCCGTGAAACCACCATTTCCTCCTCCGCCCCTAACTCTGACGTTCAGTTGAAACTGAACCCTCCCTCTATCGTCTCGCCTGATAGTTCCTGGTGTTGCCCAGCTTCTCGCCCTGTTCCTCTTCCGCCTTCGCCGCCATCACAGCCTTATCCGAAGCTCGATCCACTTCTCGATTCCTCGGGTCCTTTCTCATTGGGAAGCGCTTCTCCCGTCATGGACTTCATCCCCGTCTCCAACGGCGGGACCACCCTCTCCAACGGTCACCACTCTCCTCTTGAGCAGTCTTTTCCGTCGAGTTTCACCAAGTTCAACTCCGCCCTCACCGCCGGTCTCCTAAACCCCATGTCGCCACCACCGGAGAAGACTCGATCCAGCCCCACCCTGTTCGAGATGATGGCTAGCGAACCGGAGATCCAGCCCAGAACCCAAATCCCATTTAACCACCACGCCTACGTTACTCATAAGACCTCACACAACCCGCAAATGTCCATACAAGACAAGCAAGCTTTGATAATGCAGCGAATAAACGATATGTTGGGGAACAGGAGTCCGGGGAACCAATTTAATGATTCCTTGACTAGTGATTTGAAGCTGACCTTGAGTTCTAAGGATGGGATTAGTGTGTCCATGGATGTGCACAGACAGATCTTGATGGGTCATAGTAGGTTCTTTGCTGTGAAGTTGTCGGATCGTTGGGCAAACAAACCTAGGTCTTCGACGGCGACCCCATACGTTGTTGAGATTGCGGATTGTGATGATGTTGAGATTTATATCGAGACACTTAGGTTGATGTACTGTAGAGATCTGAGGAGGAAGCTTATGCGTGAGGATGTTAGCAGGATTCTTGGTATTTTGAAGGTAAAAGCTTTTTGGGTTTGCTTAGCTGTTAATTTTGTGTTTTCAGTTCCTTACAACTACTAAAGAAACATTCTTCCTCTGTTTTGTTGTTCTTCTGGAAAATGTGGCATTGAAATTTATTGCTCATAGGTCAAATATAAGCCATCAATGATGCTAGAGTCGTTAGTCACTGGACTTCTTATGACATATTTGGGCAACTTTATTTCGTCTTGTACTTGTAGGCTTTATACTTAGCTAGTGGTGGACTTAGAGCTTTAAAGAACTAAATTCGATGGCCCCATTTCCTGTGGTGATCCATGTTTTAGGTTTCTGCGGCAATTGGATTTGATGCTGGGGTCTTGTCTTGTCTGGAGTACTTAGAAGCTGCTCCATGGGCTGAGGATGAGGAGGAGAAAGTGGCTTCTCTGTTATCGGAGCTTCATCTTGAAGGCGTGGGAGCCGGGGAGGTGCTGAAAAGGGTTTCTGTTGAAGTGAATAATGGAACTGAAGAGGGAAGTGACAATGAGCAGGTGCTTGTTAAACTTATAAATGTAGTGCTTGAAGGCAAAGATGAGAAAGCTAGGCGACAGATGAAGGGATTGGTCTCAAAGATGCTTCGTGAGAATTCCTCGCACAATGATCTCAACAAAGGGTCCTTATACTCGGCTTGTGATAGGTGTATGGAGCTCCTTAGAAACCATTTTCTCCAGGCAGCTGCAGGGGATTTTGACAATGTTGGACAGATCGCACGACAAGCAGATAATTTACACTGGTTGTTGGATATTCTTATTGATAGACAGATTGCTGAAGAATTTTTGACAATATGGGCATCCTTGTCCGAATTATCTGATGTACATTCCAAAGTTCCTGCAGTTCATAGGTATGAGGTTAGCAGAGTCACAGCCAGACTGTTTGTTGGGATTGGGAAGGGACAGTTGCTGGCCTCAAAGGAAGTTAGGTGCTTACTTCTACAAACATGGCTGGTTCCATTTTATGATGACTTTGGCTGGATGAGGAGAGCATCTAAAGGCTTTGATTATCATTTGATCGAGGATGGTCTTAGTAACACGATTCTAACTTTACCTATGACTTGGCAGCAGGATATTTTACTTGCTTGGTTTAGTCGATTCCTAAATTCTGGTGAAGAATGTCCAAATATTCAAAGAGGATTTGAAGTGTGGTGGAGAAGGGCTTTCTGGAGATGCAGTGGTGAACAGGAAAGGACACGGCCACTAAAAGTTACAGCTGCAACCATTGATAATTCCTAAACAATCACAATTATATTATTGAGGATAAGATATGTACAAGTTTGAATTGCATAGATATGGGTCATGGGCTTGGTATACTCACAGAAGCCAGGTTTAGTTTGGAAGAAGATGAACAAATTTGGTTTTGCTACTTATCTTTTTGGTAAATAATTTATAGAGATTGCTTGTTTGAGTCGATTTGATACTTAGTATTTTTCTTTCATTACTGGTGGTTATGAATTTGCTAATTTTCAGGATTCATATACACTGTCAAACACAAGATTATAATCTCTTTCTGAACTGCGATTAAGTCTTGAGCGAGAAAGGGCTATTCTTTCTAAATGTTGATGTCTGCTCTCTATGACCTTTGTTGGTGTAATTTAAAATTGTTGTTTCACATATGTAAGTAGATGAGTCAATCAATTAAGCTTAGCTTGTCTATGCTTATGTCCAAGCCTCACAGATGGTCCTTCTTACATATATATATATATTTGCTAATGGACTGTACTAATTACAGTTCTCTAATTCTGAAGTCAAGAAAGCTGGTAGGAGGAACTTTCTTCTAATTAATGACCATCTCCGTCATTGTGTATATACCCGTTAGTAGTTGTATGATTTAACATCAGACATTTTTAAACTATGCTCTCTATAAATGGTCGACATAGATTTTAGTTTTGCTTTGTGCTAGGATCTTTTTGTTTTCCCTAATTAATAGCTGAGACTTCAGTTGTTGTAAAGGAGGCCTCAGCTACCCTTGGTTTTATTGCCACAGCTCGCATGGTTTGCATTTGATCAGAGCAGATAATGGGTGTACAGAGTCATCTGAAATTTCTCTTATATAGCATTTTGTCCCGGTTTGATATAACGAGCATTCTTTGTCATCAAACAGTAATTTTCCATTTTCCGTTCTGCATTGCTGGTGAAAGAGTCGTTGCACAATATTTTATGATTTCGGTCAACGCTTATTAGCTCTCGCTTTGCTGCATTGAGGTTGACATTTGCAAATCCAGTTTGGTTCACACATCTTTCGACCTCAATAGAAAATGATTCTAGGAAGATTTTACAGATGACCAGCATAGCGCTGAATCTGATTCCACTGAGACTGATGTTGATGTTGGCATGGTGCTTTGTGAATGGTGGTTAGTTTCATCTATTACTCCTTTTAACTTGTATATGACTTAACGCCTTATTGCAACTCGGATTGACTTGGCATATGCTTCTAATGATGTAGGTTTTCAATGATGAGGAATAACTTGTCCTGGGTGGTATGTTGGTCCAATTCACTTTATTCTTTTCGTAATTCGACAGTGGAAGCTATTCGCAACCCCTCCTGAGAATAACTTCCATGGTCGGTTTTGTTAATGAGAAAATGTTATTTGCTTGCATCCATTCTATTGAGAATATTTCTTTCGTATTATGCTGGTGTCCATCCAATTACAAGACTCTCATTCTTATTAACTCATATGATGGGAAATGCTTTTGGTATGCCTACTCACTTTGCATGCTTTCAGCATAAGAAGGTCCTCTGACTGCCCCCTACATTTGAGGGGCAAGTCAATTTGCTGGATCCTTAACTTTTGTGTTGGGGTTGAAAACCTCATTGTCATTATATTCTGCCCAATCAATCGTTGAAATGCAAAGTGGCTGAGAACAAGAGGCGTCTATACTATATTAGTTTATGTCTTACAGTTGATCGATTAGTTGTAGTTAAGTAATAAAATAATTTAAAGAATTTTTTTTATAGTCTGTGATAAATATATATTGCAAATAAAATTATGATAAGATCATAATTATGTATTATATATTATCCCTCAAATGTTCTACTATGAATAGACATTAATAGAATATAAAAAGTCTAACACCCGTTATATTTTTGATTATGAAGAAAATAGTCTACTATGAATAGACATTAATAGAATATAAAAAGTCTAACACCCGTTATATTTTTGATTATGAAGAAAATAGTCGATTTCATAAATTAAATTATAGATACTTAAACAAATGTACGAGTGTTTGTTAGAAACACGTTTACTCAATTTATCCCGTATGAGAAATCTATTTAGAATATTACTTATATGTTTATAGAAATTTTTATTATAATGATTGTATAAGTAATCATTTAACTTGAGGTCTCTAAAATTATTTTATATAGGGACTGTTATGTTTGGTTCTATTTATAACTTATTCTAATCAGAGGTAATACGGTCTGTGGTCATTAGATATAGTATGAATTATATGAAGGTAACTGAGTGATGAATATATATAATTTATCACTCTAAAGTAATTAAAAAGAATGGTCCATTAGTTTCGATTAGTATTTATTTTAAAAATCCTTGGCCAAAGTATAATGACACTTTTTAAATAATTTATAAATATCATTAATCATATTAATACCTAATAGTAGAGAACTAATATGATTGGATTCAAAATAGAGTAGATATTAATTTCATGCCTTATGTTTAATTGAAATATTGTATGATGAATATATTGAATTGTATAAAAATATCATGTACGAAAATGTTAGTTAAAACTACTTTGATATTCCTAAATGTTTGAGTAGTTATGATGTATTGCTAGACGCGAATTTTGATTTATGAATATAAATTGTTTAATTAAAGATAAATTAAAGGAGTTTAAATTATCAAATCCTAAATATGACTTAGAGTTATAATTTATATTATCAACATATTTGAGAACATAATAGGTCACACATAAAAAACAAGATAAAGAGAGAAAAGATATTTTAATGAAGTTGGACTTGATTGTATAGTTTTAAAATCTTTATGATTAAATATGAGATATTGAATAAATAATGATCAATATGAGATATTAGATCTTATTTAGGCATAACTATAGTATTTACATAGAATTATATATAATTTTATTAAATTTAGAATTTAATTTCAATTAAATTACTATAATATCCAACACTTCTTACCAAACTCTCTTTTCAACAATTTCAAAGTTTTCTCAACTCGTTCTGTAAATACCGTTAGAGGTTAGACACTTGTGCGGTTATGATGGTTGAAATGGACTGATTTCAGAAATAATTCGAGAGATACAACAAGAAAAGGTCAAGCTTTAGAATAAGGTATGAATTGAGATTCACACTTCAGTAAAATCAAAAAGAAAAAGTTTTGTAATTATTTTGTTACCCACAGGATCAAATCTTGACCTAATTTCTTAGTAGTAGTTTCAGAACCAAGTTTAATTATAAGACTTGATTAAATTGTTTGATTGTCATTGATCAAAATTGAAATCATAAACCTTAAAATTAGATTAAGATCTGACTAACATTAATATGAAAAGTTCATATTTAAACTTTTGAAATCTTAAATTCAATTTAGAATTGAATTGTTAATAAAATTAGAAATAAGTATTGTTTAAATTTTAAACAATAAACAGCATAAAACTTAAAATATTAAGACTGGAAGATCAAAGCCATCAAACCCTAAAAACCATAGTGAACCCTATAATTGTTTCGGAATTATCATTGGTGTCAAGGTTTTCGATTGAAAGTTTATGGAAAGGCTATAACGCTGGTGGCTCCTAGTTGTGGATTACTTGCAATGGTCTGGTTGTATTGCTGTATCTATTAGTTGTTGGGTTTAATAAGTAAGTCTATAGTTTCTATATTTTTTTGTTCTGGATGGAGAAAATTTTAGGTGGAAGTTGATATGTCGAATAAGGTTGTGTAAGGCGTGTAAAATTTTAAACAAATACTGCTATCGGTGATTAGAATGACTTCGTTAGTGATGAGGTGCTAGTGAGTCAAAGGTAGCCTACTGGAGAAGAAGTTTTTGCTGATCACATGAAGTAACTGGTGACAAACAACGCCTGAAAATGCAAGGGGTAGTGTCTAGTGACTAGGAACAATTCACGAAGCTACTTGGTGGCTTTGTAACTTCAAGAATCACATAGGCGTGACAGAAGGCAAGTGTTTAAGGGCAGAAAGGTTATCAAGTAATCGGAGAAGTCGGAATGAAATTAAGAAGTGACGAGCGTTAGGTTGGAGAAGATGGAGAGCAAAGCGCAACATTTAACTAAATAACGAGACCAGAGTAATAGAATAGGGAGACTTGTAGAGGAATGTATTAGCTGGATTTAAGCCGATCACGTGTGGCTTGAACGACATGAATTGTGTGTGTGCAATTGTTGTAATCCTTCCTCTCTCTATCAATGGATTCTCTCTTTTCTCTCTCTTCCTTTGATGTGCATCAATTTCTCTGACAAATTTCATCCTCGTACTCTCATTCCGTTAGAATTGATATTTTTTCCCTAACAAATTGGTATAAGAGAATACGATCCTGTGAACACCAATCATGGCAGAGAGCACTAGGAGCACGAACCTTAGAAGGATGGAAGAAAGTTTGAAAGCTTCCATGGACCGAATGTTCATGGAAATTCAGAATAGAACAAAGAAGGTGGAGAAGGAGATGTTCGAACTGAGAGCTCTTCTCTTACAAAGTCTTCAGAAATCGAGTGAGGTAGGTACTACGGAAACTATACTGCAGGGGAGCTTGGTGGCGTATGAGCGCGAAGGGAACACCCTCACTAGAATGAGCAGAATCAAGTTTCTGCCATTTCATAGTGAAAACGTTAAAATGTGGTTATATAGGTGCACGCAATTCTTCACCCTAGACCAAACACCGGAGAACACGAAGGTGAGTGTGGCTGCTCACCACATGGATGAATTTAAATCCCAGAAATAGTATCGCTTATATGTGAGGAATCGACATATCACAGAAGCAATGGTGTGGGAAGAATTTACCAAGGCGTTGAAACAGAGGTTTGACGCAGAGATATTCGATGATCTGGTTAGGGACTTCAAGGAGTTTAGGCAACAAGGATCAGTGCTGGACTACTGCGCGCAATTCGACCATCATTCTAATCGGTTGACGCTATCCGAAGAGTATCTGGTGGGATTTTTTGTGAAGGGGTTGAAATTGGAGATAGGGGTGACAGTAAAACTGCATGAGCCTCACTCCTTACATCAAGCCTATACCTTAGCCAGGAAACAGGAGGCTATTCTAAACTCTACGGGGAGTATAACTCTGAAGCAAGGATCGTTGATGAAGGGGACGAGTGATTATAGTAAATGCCCACCAGGGTCATAAATATCGCAACCAACTAGTAGCACGCGCAGATCATCGTCGGGTGGAATATTGCCCACTCCCGCATCATTGCTGCGTTCTCCCTCATCGATGGGAACATAAAAAAGTCAGAGACGTCTTAGTAGTAGGGATTTCGACGAGAAAAGAGCAAAGGGTCTTTGCTTTTGGTGTGACGAAAAATATAGTATAGGGCATCAATGCAAGAAGCGTCAACTTCAGTTCTACATAGTGATTGGGGAAGACGACAATGGCGGAACATCACCGGAGACGGAGGAGGAGGATTTAGAGCTAAATCCAACCTAAGAAAATCAACCGATAGTATCCATGCAAGCCATGCTTGGACTATCAGAGGATACGGAGTTTAAGCAAATGAGGGTGGTAGGAGAACATCAACAGAGGAAGATATATATACTGATTGATAACGGAAGCACACATAATTTCATTGATACATCGGTCTTCCGTAAAGGAGATTGTCAACTGTAAGAAGTGTACCCTATCTCCATTATGGTAGGAGGAGGATTGCAATTGAAGTGCCATCAATATTGCGAAGGATTCAAGTGGACCATGTAGGGAGTACAGTTCACCATGGATGCGTTAGTATTGGCATTAGGTGGATGTGATGTAGTTCTGGGGGTACAGTAGCTGAGTGGCCTTGTTGAGGTTCTCTGTAATTTCAAGCTTCGAACGATGGTGTTTAAATGGGAAGGACAGATGGTTAAGCTGTGTGGAAACCCGAAGGGGCGATCAAAAATCATCTCTAGTAAGGAATTCCAAAAGCAGTGGTGGAGATCATCGGAGAGCCAATTGTGCATGATGTAGTTGTCGACACCGGTGGAATTTCAACTGCAACAGATGCGTATTACTGCCGACCAGTGGAGTGCCTTCGATGAAATCAATGCTGTCTTGTCTGAATACGTAGATGTTTTTCAGGAACCGACTAAATTGCCTCCAAATCGACCGCACAACCATCAAATATTTCTCAAAGAAGGGGTGGAAGCCATTAACGTTCGGCCATATAGGTATTCAGGAGCTCAGAAGGACATTATCGAACAAGCGGTGAAGAACCTTCTGAAACAGGGGTTCATCAGGCAGAGCTATGGGCCGTTTGCCTCACCGGTTGTGCTGGTCAAGAAGAAGGATGATTCCTAGCGAATGTGTGTCGACTACAGAGAATTGAATAAACAAATGGTGAAGGATAAATTTCCTATATCACTGATTGAAGAACTGCTGGACGAATTACATGGTGCGGGCTGGTTCACTAAACTGGACCTCCGATCCGATTACCACCAAATCAGGATGCAGCCAAGGATGTAGCAAAGACGACATTTAGAACTCATGAAGGACATTACGAATTCCTCGTAATGTCCTTTGGCTTGACAAATGCACCTTCGACATTCCAGCGATTAATGAACGAGCTGTTCAAGCCATTTCTGCGTCGTTTTATACTGGTGTTTTTTGACGACATTCTTATTTACAACTCCTTCCTGCAGTCACACATTCAACACATTTCCACAGCCATGGAGACGTTGAGAAGAAATTGCCTATTTTTGAGAGGGGATAAATGCGTATTCGGGGCGCACCAGGTGGAATATTTGGGGTATGTGATATCGGAGATGGGGGTCGCCACCGACCTCCGGAAGGTTAAGACGATCATTGAATGGGTGCCACCTAAAACCTCAAGGAACTTTGGGGATTTTTAGGAATCACCGGTTATTATAGACGATTTATTAAAGGCTATGGGGTGTTAGCAAAGCCATTGACGGAATTACTCAAGAAGGATCGAATGAATCAATGGGAATGGGGGACGGAGGAGCAGAATGCATTTGAGACATTGAAGGCGGCGATTACGTCTGCCCCAATATTATCATTACCGGACTTTTTGAAGACGTTTGTCGTCGAGGCAGACGCCAGTGGGCAGGGTATTGGAGCAGTATTGCAACAAGAGGGTCAACCAATAATGTTTCTGAGTGAGGCACTGGCGAGAAGGCATTATGGCTTGTCAACGTACGAGAAAGAGTTTTTGGCCGTCATTAAAGCAATCAAGCATTAACATCACTATTTGAGTTGTAAGCAATTTGTAGTAAAAACCGATCATCAGAGCCTGAAGTACTTGTTGGAGCAGAGGTTGACAACACTGTTCCAGCAAATATGGCTTCCCAAACTACTGGGTTATGATTTTGAAGTCCAATATCGAAGTGGGAAAGGGAATGACGAGGCAAATGCTCTATCCAGAATCACAAGTGTGGAATTAATGACATTATCGGTGTCACAATTGCATGGGCAATTGATGGAAGAGATACAAAAAAGCTGGGAATAGGATCCCTCGATACAACGCCTAATTACATAATTAAACAACAGGGGGAGGAAACCAAGTGTTTACGAGTGGAATTGAGTTACTCAGGTGGAAGGGCCGATTGGTCATTGGTAACAATTGGGCGTTGAGGAAACAAATAATCGGAATTACCCATGATGACGCTGTCAGAAGACATGCCGGAGCCGCAACTACGAGAGATGTGTGACGATATGTTCAAGATTGTATGAACTGTCAACGAAACAAGTATGACAACGTGGCGTATCCCGGACTATTACAGCCAATCGCTATTTCGGAGGGAAGTTAGAGGGAGGTCATTCTGGATTTTATCGAAGGCCTACCGGCGTCGAAAGGTAGGTCAGTTATTTTGGTGGTGGTCGATCGATTTACAAAGTATGCCCATTTTTTTGCGGTGAAGCACCCGTACACCGCTAGTGATATAGCGGAATTGTTTCTTACACTTGTGTTCAAACTGCACGGTATGCTGGAGTCCATAATTAACAAAAGAGATCCTATTTTTATGAGCAAGTTCTAGTAAGAGTTACTTAAGTTGCAGAGGGTCCAGCTCAAGTGTTCAACTGCATATCACCCACAGACAGACGGTCTCACAGAGGCAGTTAGTAAAATTTTGGAAACATATTTGCGACGCTGTAGCGGGGAAACTCCACAGAAATGGAGTGAATGGTTAGCCGTAGAAGAGTGGTGGTATAACACCACTTACAATCCGTCAATTGGGTAAACACCCTTCGAAGTTTTGTACGGCTATCCAACGCCTATTTACACGCCTTATATTGCAGGGGATGCCAAGGTGATGGAGGTGGACAGGGTGCTTAAGAAAAGGGAAGCCATTATAGACGTGACGAGGTTCCATTTGAAGAGGGAAAAAAATCGAATGAAACAGTATGCTGATTTTAATCGTTCAAAACGTGAATTCGTAATTGGGGAAATGGCATTACTCAAATTACATCCTTACAGGCAAAACTCATTACAACGAAGAAGCAATCAGAAATTGTCTCCTTTGTATTATGGGCCGTACAAAATCGTACAGAAGATAGGGGAGGTGACCTATAAGCTTGAATTGCCTGCTACCCCCTTGATCCATCCAGTGTTTCATGTCTTGCAGCTGAAGAAGGTAAGGGGAGACCAAGTCAGAATTTCTTTGGAGCTACCAAAATTCATCACTTCGGTGGAGCGGATTCCAGTAGCCATTCTAGACCGGCGCATTACCAAGAAGAACAACAGAGTAGTAACACAACTCCTGGTGCAATGGTCGGATGGAGGAAGTGCAGAAGCAACGTGGGAGTATCTGTTCGATCTTCAAAAGAGTTACCCGGAGATTAATTTGGTGGACAAAGATGTTAAGGGGAAGGGAATTGTTATCAAGTAATCGGAGAAGACAGAATGAAATTAAGAAGTGACGAGCGTTAGACTGGAGAAGATGGAGAGCAAGCGCAACATTTAACTAAACTAAGATTAATACAGTAATCAACTTTGATAAGGAAAATACTATGAAAATTCAATATCAAATAAGTAATACCTAGGTGATAAATCCCCCTAAAAATTCTTAAATACTAACCCTTTATCATTCAATTAAACTATTGATTATTAGACCGTGAAAATTCTCGTCTTATGTTAATATCTTTCTCGAGACTATTAAAAATTAACCCTTAGTTGATTAACTAAAATCTCTTTCTAGTTAAAACCTTTAAGATTACATTATTGATTCGTGAATTTCACTATCAGGTTTGACCATAATCTAGAGGATTTATGTTGACATAATTCTAGGTTTGCATGCAACTCCTTTCAATTATAGTAGATCTATTCACACAAAAGGATTTCTCACTCTCAATCATATGAAATCAAATCATGAATTAATATTCCAGATATATTAGTTCAAGCATATAATATATAATTGAATCACAATAAATCAATCAATAAAAGTACATTGAATAAAAGACTAAATAATATTGTCATCACAACTTAGGATTCATCACACCTAGACACTAAACAATTTGGTTCTTACGTATAAAAAACAAAACCAATAACAAAAATTCAGAAGAACAAATAGAAATAAAAGGATTCATATTCTAAATCTTCCTTTTGTCTCTAATGAATCTTCTTGCAATTTGGATTGAATGATGCTCTGTAACACCCTACTATCATAAAGTTTATGCTAGAACATCCAGAGGACATTCAAGAACATACCCCATGAGAATGGCATATTAGAGCAATCATATTCACTTATTATGGCATCATACAGTACGCAAGTATTCGAAAGACTAAATTTCCTCATTTCATTCACAAACATAAGCTTACATTGTCATTATATTCCATAATCCATATATTTACATTACAAAAAAAACCGAGACTTTACTATTTTATACAAAATCTTCTGCATGAAATGAGAAACTAAGCAAACACATTCTATTTAAACTCCTCAGACATCAGGTGACTAGACCTTTGAGCTATTTCTTGTTTACAAAATTGATAATACTAGACTGCCAATAGATTGCCTTAGAAGCTAGATCTCCTCAATACCTGAAAATCAACATTTGCAATTTTGATGAGATTTGCGAACTCAATGAGTGAACGATCATCGATGTGCTCACTCAAAATAGAATATAAACATCACAAGTGTATAACATAGTTCAAACAGTATCTTACATCATTTAGAATCAAATCCCATATATCACTTGATCAGATTATACATCATATTTCAACAAGCCCATTATGAATACAAACATTTCATATAATCATTTCAGAGTAATCCAATCATTCATTTCAATCATTCATATCATCCACACGTACACAAACATAGCATATCATTATATCAACTTAATATAGTCATTCTTTGCAATTATTCACATGATACATGTAAAGATATATATGCAATGCACATAAGACTCCACTTTCATTTTTATTTTATTGTGATTGAGCGCCTATTTAGCTGTCCCGTATCCCTTTATGGATACCGGGCTCATTTCAGATATTGTCTTGTACCCCTTAGTTGTAACATCCAACCCCGATGGGAAATGTAGAATAGTAATTTGGAAAGAGCTGAAAGTGTTTAGAATTTTTCTAAAATATTCATGCATACCCTTACACGTGAGTAGTGAAATTTGCACATGAAAATAACTGTACATGCATTCATGACATTTCCCGGTATATGTGCCTAAATGTGATTTTATCGTGGAAAATGTGGTTTCTGTGCTTAAAAAAGTTAATTGGAATGGATTGTTATGTGTTTTATATTTTTGGAGAATTTTAGGAATTTTTCTGAAATTTTTCGGAGAAAATTCCTGGACCGAAAAAATGGCCAGGTGGAAGATCGATTGGTTTCCGGTACTGAAAATTTCTGTCCAATGGCACTGGTTATTGAAGTAAATGATTTTGGGATTGTTACTAGAGCCATTGGAATTGGATGGACAAAGATTAAATTTCATGAGGGTTCTTTTATTAAAAGTTAGTAATTGATTTTGTCTTTTTCTTATTAAGTGACAAGTGTCTTAAATTCATTTAATATCTTTGTCCTTATTCCATTCATTCACGACTCTTTTATGTTTGAAAGAGTGAAAGGTGAATTTTAGAGTATTTCCTTCTTCTCATCCGAATGCCTCCTCCTCCTTCCTTCTTGTTGATTTTCTTCACTTGTTTTAACTTAATTGCTACTCTTCTCCTACCTTAAGTGCATCCTTTTCATATGTTCAAGCTCAAGCTTCCTCCCTCCCTTGATATGGTGATTGTCGTGTGTGTTAATGGTGTGAGTGGAAGTTAGTGATTTGGAGTATTCGTTGAAGAATTGAAGGAGTGGAAGTTTAAATAGAGGCGCTTTTGGAACGTCACCCCACCGACGTTGCCGAGACTTCCAGGCATTAGCTCGGAAGCTATTGGTAAGTGACCTAGACAGTTCTCTCTCAATTATTATATGTTCACTGTGGAGATAATGGTGGGTTTGTGATTGTGTTCTGATGATGGGTCCCGGACAGAAGGTCCGATGTATTGGGAAACGATGACATAGAAGTGCTATTTGTTTATGATTCTGTGTGATTCTGGGAATGATTTGCTAAGATGTGAACATTTGTAACACTCCACTCCCATGTGACCCGAACCCGACATCGATGGTGATATCTGAGTCCGTGCCCCGCGAGGGTGACGTGCTACATCACTCAGTCAAAACTCAGTATAATTTTTTTTAAAACACAATCATACACTATGCGGAAAATCATTAACATACATAATCACCGGTAAATATAATGACCACGGAGGCCCTTTTCATAAATACAAATTACTACAGTCCGTTGACTTTATAAATTTGACCTAATCATTTGTACAAAAATTTAGAAAATACAATTTTATTAGACCCTAATGTAGACGCGAACTGATCCTGACCTCTTCCCTTACTCACAAGCGGTTGTTATACGCCCGTGGCCTAACAGGGTATTCTTCTCGGACCTGAAAAATATGTTGCAATTTTGGGTGAGTTTGCGAACTCAATGCGAAATCGTCATTGATGGTTTACCCAATTCATGCAACACATCATGTCACATAACATATACTCACATTGTTGCATATTTGATCACATTTTATCATTTCACTTGAACATAGACAGTTTCACTTGAGCATAGACAATTTCACTTGAGCATGGACAAATTACACGTATCATTCAATTAGACAAACATAGCCAAATGGATACATGCAACACTTAAGCATAACACAGTTGTTTCATAATCCACATTCAGAGGTACCACATGATTGCTATCACAGAAGCATAAGGCATTTTGCCTTTTTCTCAATCAAAGAGATTACATCAAATGCATATGACATGCGCATGTGACACCTTTCCAATTTATTTCGGTGTTGTGACCGAGCGCCTAAACTGTCCCATATAGGGTTAAATTGAACGTTGAGTCTGAGGCTCTGAATCACTATGGGGCTCGAGGCCCAAATACAAACGTCAAGCTTATAGCTCTCGGTGGCTACTCCGATCACAACTATCATTATCTGATTGTGCATTCATGCATGGAATGCACATGTCACAATGATTCAGTATTTATGTCACAATCATTACATATGTCACAAATGTTCACATCTTAAGCAAATCATTCACACAATCACAAACAAATAACAGTTCTATTTCATCGCTTCCCAATACATCGGACCTTCTGTCCGGGACCCATAATCAGAACACAATCACAAACCCACTATTATCTCCACAATGAACATATAATAATTGAGAGAGAGCCATCCAGGTCACTCACCAATAGCTTCCGAGCTAATGCCTGGATGTCTCAGTAACATCGGTGGATTGACGCTCCAAATGTGCCTCTATAATGGTCAAAGAATATAAACATTACCAATTGTACAATCAGAAATATTTAATAATGCACATGTCGCAATTAAAAATGTGTACAATGCATGTTCGTGACATTCCTGGTACCAATTCATAATTCACATCACAAAATGTTCCTCTATGTCTTAGGAAACCATATACATCAAAATCATTCAATTCGGACCTCTATAGGTCCCAATATTGATAAAACAAGGATAAAAAAACAATTACTCAGATCCACGTCAATTTCGCTCAAAAAATTCCCAATTTTCCTTAAAAATGTAATTAAATATTTCACGAATCCGATGCCTCCAAAATCAAGTCAATCGGAGCTCGGACGGAAAAGTTATAAGCAAAAGAGTGGAGAGAGGTCAGTTTATGGAAAATACATGTCCTAGTCGACTAGTCGGAGGCTGCTAGTCGACTAAGTCGACTACAGTGCTGACTGCAAAACTCTAGTCTTTCTTTTTTGACATTCCAACTTCCACAAGTCATAAATCCTTACTCCAAACTCTAAATTGGACAAACTTGGTACCAATTTAAAGGTAAAGAGAGCTCTACAAGTTTCATGAAGGACACAAAAACCAATTTCACCTCTAAGGGTGTCAAAAATGCAATCAAAGTTACTGC
>JANZXV010000211.1:24740905-24752535 GCA_027576455.1 Erythroxylum roigii | reverse complement strand
GTTCTGTTGAATTTACCATAATCAAGATAGATTTTAATTACTTGATTTATGTAGTTTGGCGAGAGAGAAATACAAGAATCTTTAAAGGTTCTAAGCTAAATATTCAGGCTTTAACATCAAATGCTATAAGATGGATAAGAGAAATAATTATAGTAAGGCTCCCTAATATTCACACCAACATAAAAATGGCAATTAGATAGAACTTACCTTAATGACATTAAACATAGATTTTGTGGAGACAATTCAGAGTTACATTAAAGGTCAGTATTATTTTTCCAACTAAATTAATATCTTTATCTTCGGGATAGAAACTGTAAAGTGGTTTAACATGGACTTCAATATCTCCTTCCTACATCTAAAATTTGTAGTATAATAGACAACAGCCCCTACAGCTCATGCAAAATTAAGGAAACAATAATTTCTAAGGCGAAACCTGTTAAGGACTAAAGCCTGATTTAGAATTAGAAGTAATTAGACTAAAAATCATCACTCCAAATACTAAATTGTTTAGTTATGAACATATTCTAAGTTCATACCAATAGACTAAGATTTTGCAAATGCCTCATGTAAAGGTAACATTTGAGTTAATTGAATTGTACATTTGATCTTTGCTATAGCTTTGTGTCCCCATTTGGAGCCACTTATTAAATAATTTTCAAAATTTAAAAGAACATTTTATTAATATGAGAATATTCTCTAATTTCACTACTTGTTATTCTTTTAGGAGTGTATATGTTCTTTTATATATATTTATATATCTATAATTAATCTTCTCTACTATCCTATTTAAGCATATAATAGAATTCTCTCATTTTAATTATATCATTTAATTTAATTTAGAATACAATACAAAATTAAGAAGTAATTTAATCAATCATGATAAATTTTTAATATACAAGGGTGCAATATATATAAACCAAGTTTTATATATTAGAATTATTCGCAAGGGCACAAGTTTTATAAATTAATATTTATATTTACAGATTAGGTTTACTAAATTAGCAAACTACTTACAATTTATATAATGGATTTATAACTTAAAATTTTCCAAATTGAATTGCAATATATAATATGTTTTATTTTATTTTCAAATCCCTAACAAATTTAATGAAATATGATTTAAAATAAGGTTTAAAATATTTCAATAAAAATCAAATCTTCATTTGGTCCTAATTAATAATAGTTTCTGTATATTGTAACATATATTAAATTTTTGTAGAATTTTTGTTTCCATGAACTTTGTATGTATATTAAAGAGACAATATAACGGGCGAAATAAATTCACTTCATGAACATTAAAGACAAATCACACATTTTAAAGGAGGATAATGGTAATTTTAGTGAAAAAAAAACTTATAAAAATATTGTTAATATAATACTACTATTTTTAGTTTCATTAATTTTTTTACTTTTGAGATGCATGTTATTAAATTGTATATCTAATCGTACTGGTTTACAGGCCAACTCCTTCAAAGCCCAGCTGACTAGCTGCCATCTCTAGCTCATTATTTAATAACTTTTCCTTACCAATGTATTTATACATATAACACAAAAGTGACTTCTTATTAGCTAATTTAACATAACCAACAAATGCCACTTCGGCCCTACAAAATGGGGCAACCATGGTTAGTACAGAACAACATTTATGACTTGGTTAACAGTATTTGGCTCAATCACTTGTCCTATCTCCTCGTTTGAGCATGAAATTGCATTGTATTCAAAAATTGAATCTTATGAAACAGTCTAGATCTTCAACTCAATCTGAATGCATTTGTATCAGTCTTTTTTTTTTTTTTCAGTCAGTCATGCAAAAATTAAAAACAAATAAGAACTTTTTAAAGAATCTTGATTGGTCACAAGTTGTGCAGCTTAAATTGCATTAATTTGACCCCACAGCAGAGAAAACACAGCCCCTTCAAATTATTATTTTAAATTCCATGACTTTGACAACTAAAAGAAATGTACAAGTAGTGCATTATAAACATCTAAATTTAAGCGGAGATAATAACAATATAAGGTCTAAATTCCATGATGTTGCTCTCGTTAAAGCATGCAGATTGCTCAACGGTGGTGGCCTCCCGGACCCTGTACGTACGGTGGTCCAGTTTGCTTTCATTTGTCTTATGTTGACCCATCGGTAACCATCCACGATTTGCACCTATAAAAAGTTTTAGGAGACCATTTATTCGTTGTTTGATTACTGGTCCTCATAGAGTTGTCGATAGTATCATTAATTCTTCTTAATTACATGCACCATCTCCGTGGCAGATCAACCGGATGGTCTGAACTTGTATCCATTCAATCTCAACTTGAAAATTCTCATAATTTTGTGAAGGAAACTTAATTTGTCCCTACTTAAGTACCGTCAATATCAACAAGAAGATGAGGAAAGCATGATTCTCATGTAAGCATACAGGCGCAGACAAGATTTTGTCCTTTGTCATACGTTTTTTCACCAAATTTTGTGTATTTTGAGTCATTTGTCATCATCAAAAGAGATTAGTATTGGGTGTTCTGGAAAATAGGAAGAAAAAAAAACTCTTTTTTTTTTAATAACCATTTCGAATATGGTGGAATCAAATTTTAAGTTAATCCAAAACTAAATCTTACAATCAACAGATTTAAAAAAATTAGATTTAATATCTATTTTCTACGTCTCCTTTCCATATTCAAATTTATAAGCTGTTTAAGAACTTATTCAATTGATTTGGGTGTAAAATGATCATGAAAAAAAGAAAATGTTTGATTGTATATGTACCTCCCTCTAAAAAAAATTGAGATTAGGGGAGAGAACATTTTATGAGTTGAAGGTAATATTATATCAATACACAACACTTAATTAATGTAAAGATTTTTTTAGAATAAGGAAATCACATTAGATCTCTCTACCTTTTTTATAAATTAAATCTTTTAATATTTAGAAAATGATTAATTTCTTCTTCTTCTTTTTTAACCTATCTTCTTTGACTGACTGGATATATGCTATATATAGGAAGCAGGAGGTGGTAGTAAAGTCCCTTTTTTTTTTTTTTGGATTCAAGGAAATCCCACAGGCGGGCCAAGTGGCTACACCCCATCACAGAGAGTCTCACTAGTTCTCCATCTATAGGTAAAACCCCGGCTGCCCCAAGCTCTTACAAGATGGGCTAGCAAGGAATCGAACCTGGGACCTAACCGAAGCTAAGCCCCGCTCTCAACTATGTAGCCACACCCCTTGAGAGCGGTAGTAAAGTCCCTTTAAACAAAGGATTTCGATAAGAACACTTTTTAACGTGTCATTCTCCGATCCAACAATAAATGATTCAACAACTATTTTTTGTACACTTCTATCAATCTTAGTTCCTTAATGTGATAATTTAAATTCTACTAATTTATACTGAATCAGAGATGGAGCACAAATTTTAGAATTTCGTAAATCATTCCTTACTACGAAAGTTCCAGCAATAGATATAAACAGTTGACCCCATTAAATCTCAAGTGATCAACATATATAAGACTACTTCTGACCCTGTCTGCCTCGTACATACGAATCAAGCCAATTTGGTCTGGCTAAGATATGAAGTTTGGAGGATACTCCGAGCAACCCTTTTGATATAGATTTGCTTCATAGTAAAAATACCGTAAGGTACAGTATATACATTATCGTGTATTCCAAAAGAAGGTTTTTGGTTCGAGGGATTGTTGAAATCAACAGAATTGTACTTGTGCATAAAGACAAGAATATCAAGAGGTCGATGGACCCAATTGGCTATTAACAACTAAGTAAATAATGGAAGACAGAAAGGTATCAACTGTTCGGCAAAGGAAGTGAAGTAATATATATCCTTTCTGTTGTCAGCGAGGAAGATAAAGAGAATAAATAGACAAAAAACAAATAAAGAATTGTAAATAGACAGGACCACAGTTTTGGTTTTATTATGCCTTTCTTTCCACCTAGGAGTGTCCACTTGACGAGGACGCTTGAGTTTTCTTTTCTGGGTATCATCCATTCGTTGTTTGAGCAATTGTCCTTGTTGCAATGCGCACTTGCAGTGAATGAAACTTTCACAAATTACGTCACTTTCTGGTCAGGATTAGAAACCTCCTTTATTTCTATGACACAACTACAACAAAGTAATCTGGCCCTGCAAATCGATCCCAGTTAGTGTTTTTACATTTAATTTGATATATGGCACTTGGAATTCTGTTGTCAGATGTCTCGCACTTGACATTTTTCTTCAATTATCTTGCTTGTCTTCATTAACTTGTGTTTTTCTTTTCCTCGTATTAACTTTTGTATAGGTTTAAAATCTAATTTTGATCAGACCAAAATAATCAACTAGCTTGTAAGCATCGATGAGTTATTCCATAGACGAAAACTTAGAATACTTGGGATAATGGGAGGACCATTTCTAGGGCACATCGTCACGAGATTCTTGGAAAGAGATTTTTGTTAACTATCCACTAGGTTGATGATTCGACGTGACTGGTAAATTTTTTTAAAATCCAACCTCCAGCACGCAACTAGCCACTTATGTAAATTCTCCAAAATTACGTCAATATGTAGAATTACAGGTAACAAAGACTCGTATAGTGCCATATAATCACTTTGTGCTTTCATTTTCTCATCTTAGTGGAGTTTAGATAATTGAATACAACATGCATGTATAAGTGTACTCATATAAAACAATTAATTTCGGGAATGATATAATTTGTATTGAATACAAGGGTTATTATGGCGTTGTAATCTTCTCGTGACCAAAGTCCAGAAACATTGACGAACCACAATAAAGGAGTCGCTAAGTTTCAAAATAATTATATGGATCTACAATCATTTTTTATTATATCGCTCATCTTGAGGGTTCAATCCTATGATAAAATTGTAATTTAATAATCATCGGCAGTTAGATCAACTCTTATTCTTCATCTTCTCATATATATATATATAAAGACATCAAGAGATACAGTCTTCATTAAGAATTATTATATATACATATAGTTTAATTTAATGGGCCTACTAACAAAATCAACCATATACATTTTGGAATGAAATTTCCCAACCATACAACTCGTGAAGTATCTCCAAAACGTGCACAAATTTCCTGTGCATTGTGAAACAAGGTTACAAGTTTGTTTTTAATATTTATCCAAAATAATATACATCGACTAACATGAAAAGATAACTAGAGGTAAACTTCCTTGTAGCTGTATACATAATAAAATATGAATATATATACGTGCTTGTTAGATTCGTATCCTTAGTTCTTTTAGAGATATCACTTGATAATATTATATTGGTTAGTACTTAAATTGAATATATATCTATTCAAAAGTTCAATTTTGAATGCAACATCTAGTATTTGCATACTTATCTATACATCGGGCTATTTGCAAGACTAAAATAAATAGTATTTTTTATAATTTCTCTCATTGATATTATTCTTTGATAATTTTGTACCAAAGATAACCTTTATGCATGAACGATTGATATTGTATAAGATTTATATGCGTCTATATTAGACCTTTCTAATACACACACAATGTATGCTTTTTGTGAGAGATCAAGTAAGTTTTGAGATCTATCTTTATAAATTTAAATGTCGTATGCTTCACTAAGATATTTTATATCAAATTTGTGGGGCATTAGTTGCTTTACTTAGTGCAAAGATACCTAAGTCATTTGATACAAATAAAACATCGTATATACAAAATCAAGAAGATGAATTTTCTCTCTTTTACCTTGTGATTCATGCATCTTTTCAATTTCTTTTTTTGTGAAGTCAAATGAGACCACTTCATTAAACTCAAGATATTATTGAAAACAAAAATTTGTTTAGTCCATAAAAATATCTTTGTCACTCAAAAAAGAATATGCCCAATGATACCATTCTTAAAGATATTTTTATGGAAGGAACGGAATAGCAGAAATTTTCCGCACAAGGAGGAAGAGAAATACCAGTTAATACATAGCAGTTTTAATTGGATCAGAGTAGCTGTTGTTGCTAAGAATGTCCAATATACTCTTTCACTGGACATGAAAAATAGATGGCACTTATAAGTTGAAGTCAATATCAACCTGATTCCTGTTTTGTACAGTTTTCAATAACTATTTTTGTAACTAATTATAGGCTAACTGCCTAGTATTCATTGTAATGTGGTATTAATTTCACCTAAATTTAATGCAATTCATTAATTTTTCCAAAAAAAAATCAAATGACATTAATTTATCATCTTTCTTAAATCCTTTAGGTTGTTTCATATACACTTTTAGCATAACAATATTCATTGAGAAAAATAATTTTGACATCTATTTGAAGCAGCTTTATGTCATGAAGTATTGATTCCACAGAAAATGAAATATTAAAATCTATTTCTTTAGTTTAAGTGAACTATTTACAAACTAATCTTAACTTATATCTTGCAAAGCTTTCCATGTGGGACCCACGAGGCAACCATAATTCAAAGTCTTTAATCGTAGGCCCCATCAAAAGTTTCTCTCATAATTAATAGAAATGAACAACGAAAGGGTTAGATGAGTGCCTAGAATTAAAAAAAAAAAACAATGAGAAATACATGTCCATCGTCTTCAACCTTTAGCCAGTTCAACTAAACCCCGATCCCACCCTTTTAAAAATCCAACTATATCTTGACTTCTAAGACTTTGTTTTTTATTATTCAAAAGCCATTTTAAATAGAATTGACTTTCTTTCAGATATTCAAGATCAATTTTACAATATAATGACACTAACAACATTAATATTTGCATCAGAAAAAATGCCCATTCATGCATAAAATTACAGAAATTTAATTACATCAAGGTAAAGGTAAATTTTCTCTTATAGCAACTACTAAACATGAGAATCAACCATGTACATATCTATCATAATAAAAAACATAAATGCAAAATTTTGATTCATAACTCCTACCATTGATGTTGAGATTTGAATGGGTGTGAAAGCTCTTCTAAGCTTTTAGCAAATGCAATCAGATGATATGTGCAGATTAAAAAAAAATCCAAGCTTAGGGACCAAATACCATTTCACAATTTTTATACTTCCTATTGTCTTCCATTAAAACAACAGAAGGAGACGGTTGGCAATGGACGAACGTGAGGTTTCAAAAATAAAATCAACAGATACGACTCATCACAATGAGGAAACTACTAATATTCTCCCTTTTGAACACTATTAGTTGCTAGTAAGTTTATGAAAATAAAAAAGAAGTGTTTGTCTAAGAAAAATTTAAGAAACTTGAGCAATGCTCATTTAAAATAATTGGTCTGAAAATACTATTAAATTACATCTATGATATTAGATAATATATACTAAACTCCTATGTAATAATGTGACATAGATCTATTAAATTACATATATTTATGAACCTTACTAACAAGAGTGAAAATAAAAAGTGTGGAAGTAATATGGTACCTTTAGGATTAAACTTGAATTGTATCTTATTCCATGTCAATTTCTCTTAAGTAAATGGTAAACTGCAATGGATAATTTTTAATCAAATATTCCCCATACTTCTCTAAAAATGTTGTTAGATATATGAAGATATCTTTATCATTAACATGGGATGTATAAATAAATTCATAATTAATTTATACGTAATGGCCTTTTTCTTAAGAATGAAAGTGACTTTAAGACTTTGATTTATATGCTCTAGTACTAAAACACTCAAAAATACCCTTTTTACACATATACCTCTAGAAAATACTAGGACAATCCTTAGTTAAATAAAAAGTAAACATATGTTCAATCCTAATATACTTTACTAAAACACCCTTTTGAATGGTCTCTTGATCTACATATTTATTCTCAAAATATGTAGACCCTATTATATTCTTATTGTTATGATTGAAATGTATCACTGACAAATTATTACAATACAGTTGAGCATAGCTACTAATAGAATTATACAGTTCTAAATGAGATTCTACAATTATATATTCTCAAAAAAATTTCATAACAAGCAACAAATTTCACATGTAGTATGGATTAGGTCACTAACTTTTATTTAACACCTTTTCAAGATATTGCACCACCTGTTAATATAAAAATATAGTTGGACATAGACTTTCTATCATATGAAAATATGGTAAACTTTGAAACAATGAAATCTATTAGATTTAAATTCTCACTATTACTCAAGAATAAAACACCAAAATAGTTTATTCCAGTATAAATACAATGTAGATTCTCAAGACATATACATTGATAAATTACAGATAGGTTTTCGGAACATCGGCATCTTTATAGGGAAGTCTTTGGAATTAGTGGGAATTTTAGACAAATATGAGATCCATATAGCATGTATCTAGCAAACAAAGCGAATGAGGGCTAAGGAGGTAGGTATTCAAGGTGTTTGAGACGACATAATAAGGTAGGTATTTTAGTTGTCAAGGAACTCATACATCTTTTTGTGGAGGTAAAAAGGGACTAATGATAGGATTATCTCCTTAAATATTGTAGTGAAAGGTGTTGTTTTCCATGTGGTATGCACTTATGCAACTCAAGTAGGGTTGTACGAACAACTTAAGTGTCAATTCTAGGAAGAGCTAGATGAGGTGACTTAGTATATCTCCCCTGGCAAGATAATTATTCTAAGATGAGAACCAAGTTGGCCTAACCAAAGCTCCAACAGATCCATTGAGCATTCAAGGAGGCCTAATTACAAGAGCTAGAGTCAAGAAGATAAAGGAAGCTATAAATGGGTTAATTGAAGGGATATGGACTAAGTAAGCTCTAATTAGCGTGGAAATAATTCAAGGCCCAATAAATTTGATCTAAGTTGAGCAAGAAGCCTATAATGAGTGTCTAAGTTTTTCCAATATGTTCCAAGCATTCCAAGACATGTTCAATCTGATCAAGAAAGAACCCTAGAAGGCTTAAGAACTATAAAGAACATAAAGGCTTCAAAAAATGGGAGCCACCTTCTAACCAAATTGGGATTAGAGCAAGGAAGATTGAGAGGGAGCATTTGGAGATCCAGTTGTTCTAGCAACTTCCAGACCAATCCATCTCAAGTTCTTTCTTCTTCCTTTGTTTATTTTCTTTAAGCTTGATAAATTAACTAAGTTTGAGGTTGCTCTACATGTTTATTATGTTTTAATTTCATATTAGGATTTTTTCTTGACTTATTTTATGACTTAAACACTTTTGATTTCAATTAGGTGTTGTGATATTTGTGTTTACTTATACTTCAAAAATAAATCGAGAGAGTTAGTTGAAAGTAATCTGATTAGGTTGAGTAATAAAGTTAACAACCTAATAAGTCATGCAAATATCAAATTGACAATCATACAAAGAGAGATCTTGTATGAGAACTCGATTATCTGATAGATTGCTTAAGAGCTAGTTGAAAACGTTAAGCAATTTGTGTTAATCGAGAGATTGTAAATATAGAATCTCACAATCAATTAAGGATTGTTAATTGAGGTTCAATGATTAGGCCTTGAGAGAGAATAATCAACCCTTCGAAAATCTAAGATCGACACCAAATTAAGTCAAAAGTGGTTAAGGGAGCAAAATGACGATAGAACGAATCTTAGACTTTCATACTTGAACATCCTTGTTTTATTGTGACAACTCAATTTTTAAGTGGTTAAGTTCTCAATTTCATTTGATTTTTTAATTTTCTTATCATTTACTTTCGTTTAAATCATTTTTTAGAACCTTAGACAAAGTTAGATTCATTTAGTTTTAGCTAATTCCTTGTGGGATAGATACCTCAATTACTACAAGTTTATGATTTGTATACTTGCGGATATTGAGGGTTTTATATTAGGTAAAACTTGTTCAATAAATTTTTGGCATCGTTGCCAGGGATGCTAGTGACGTAGAGTACCCTATTGAGGGAGAAGCATTGGTTATTAGGCGTGTATTAAGTAAACAAGTGAAGGAAGATAATGATAATCAACGTGACAATATCTTCCACACAAGATGCCACATCAAAGACAAGGTATGTAGCATAATCATTGATGGTGGTAGTTGCACAAATGCGGCTAATGCAACCTTGGCGGAGAAGTTGAGTTTACCTACTACAAATAACCCATAGCCATATAAACTTCAATGGTCATACTATTATGGGGAAATTAAGGTAAACAAGCAAGTGCTAGTTTCATTCTCAATTGGAAGGTATAAAGATGAGGTTTTATGTGAGGTACTGCCTATGCATTCGGGACCCATACGTTTAGTTGGACGTGGCAATATGATAGGCATGCAATGCATGATGGATTTTAGAACATATATTCTTTTGTAATGAATGGAAAACCAATCACTCTTGTACCATTAACCCCTAGACAAGTGTATGAAGATCAAATGAGAATTAAAAGGGAGAGTGACACAACAAGAGAGAGTGAAACTGAGAGTAGTAAAAAAAATAAGAGTGAAAAGAAAGGAGTGGCTGAACTGGAAAGGAGAGAAAAAGAAGTAACTTTAAGTGGGGAGTAAAAAGGATAAGATAAAGAGTATGGTGAAAGAAAAACTAGGAAAGCTTTTATGCAAAAGAGAGTGATTTCAAGAGGGTTATGTTTTCAAATAAGTAAATGATTATGTTATTGTACATAAGTGGCTTATTTTAATACTAACGAACTTAACATTTCTTTGCCTAGTGTCATTGTTTCTTTATTGCAGGAATTTGAGGCGTGTTTTCTAAAGATGTTCCTAGTGGATTGGCAACTATTAGGGGAATAGGACATCAAATTGATCTTGTTCCTAGTGCTTTAATTCCAAACCAACTAGCTTCTAGAACTAATTCCAAGGAGACAAAGGAACCTCAAAGGCAACTTGAGGAGTTGATGGCAAAAGGAGGGAGAGCATGAGTCTATATGCATTACTAGTGCTTCTTGTGCCTAAAAATGATGGATCTTCGAGGATGTGTGTTGATTATAGAGCTATAAACAACATAATGGTAAAGTATAGAAACCATATCCCTAGGCTTGATAATATCTAGATGAATTACATGGATCACGTGTTTTTAGTAACATTGATTTGAGAAGTGGTTATTATTAAATTAGGATGCAAGAAGGTGATGAATTGAAAATTATCTTTAAGACTAAGTATGGTTTATATGAATGGCTTGTAAAGCCATTTGGTTTTACTAATGCACCAAGTACTTTTATGAGATTAATGAATCATTTGTTGTGTAAATTATTAGGCAAATTTGTTATGGTCTATTTTGATGATATCTTAATTTATAGTCAGAATATGGATGAGCATTTTGAACATTTAAGCTTTGTTTTAAATGTTTTGAGAAAAGATAAGTTTTATGCCAATCTTAGAAAGTGTTTTTTCTTGCATGGATAAGATTTTTTCTTAGTTTAATTGTAAGTGGGGCAAGTGTTCAAGTTGATGAAGAAAAGGTAAAGCCTATTCAAGAATGGCCAACACCTAATTATTCCATAGAGGTAAGAAGTTTCCATGGGTTGGCTAGCTTTTATAAGCATTTTGCTAAAGATTTTAGCAGTATTGCAGCACCACTCATTGAAAATATAAAGAAAACTTTTGGTTTGAAGTGTCGTAGCGATCAAAAGGATGCATTCAATTTGATTAAAGATAATGTTGGCCCCAGAATTTTTTATTATTAGGCATGATTTAAATTAATGTTGAGGTTTTGAGGGATTAATATTTGGGATTAATTAGCATGTT
>JANZXV010000211.1:24696793-24726378 GCA_027576455.1 Erythroxylum roigii | reverse complement strand
AATTAGCTAACACACCAAACTACAAAAAAAAAAAAAAAAAGCTACTACACCTATTCTATTAGTTTTTTAAAAATAGTTTTCAAATATAACCCTTTAAAATTTTAGAAAGACAAGTGTTCGAAAGTCTTAATTTTCAAAAATGTGTTAAATTGAGTTTAACTTTTAAATTTGAATTAATATCTTATCAATTAATTTGAAAATTGAAGAGTATTGTGACGTATGTTACTTCACTCCTTCTGCAACGCCTTTTCACGAGCCTTTGTATCCTTCACCCCACAGACTGACGACGACGGGCGACGGCCGAGAGATAGTGATCCTAGACATAGCAATCGGCTATTTCAACTCCACCCGTGGTAAGCAAGTCTAAATGTAGAAATAGGACGAGTACAATGAAAGCCCACTCTCTCTGCTTGGTTTTTTTAAAATTAATTTAATAATCAGAATTCGAAAGCCGATAGGTAGGACAAAAGCTGTAGAACGTAGAAATCATTCGGTAATAACTAGTTGGGCCGAGCATCGGCTTTCTTGCTTACAAACTGAAGAAAACGACAAGTGAAAACGATACCACAGTACTGGGGATACGGATATAACAATGTAGAAGAAATAGAATCCCGACTTAGTTCTAACAACCAGATTTAGATTGCGATGAAGCATTATACATGCACCTACTACTTTTTGAATTCGGTGTTTGGAGGGGTTGATGTACTTACTGTACAAAGTTGGAGAAATTTTAGAATTTAAAACCATTTTGATTTTCCCCCATTTAATACAGACTCTCACACTCGCTGTCTCGTCTCGTGACTCTCTCAACAAACATCATTTCGTCTCCCGCTTCTTGCCCCGCCATTTGGCTCTACACCACTCGCTAGATCCATCCATCTCTCTCGCGTCGGCTTGGAGGTAATCGATGTCCATTCTATCTCTGACATTTCCATTTTCTTGTTGGATCTGTCTTTTGCTCAATGTCCCTTCCTAAGATCGATGCTGCTTAGTTCTTTTTTTTTTGTTGAAATTTTAAATAGATTAAAAACCTCAAAACGTTAAAGTACTACAATGTACAAACCAGAAAGGATGATGCTGCTTAGTTCTTGTGCCTGCGTCTTCGTGTTCATCGTTAGGTTTTCATAAATGTGCCTTACACCATTTTGTGTTAACTAATAATTTTATGTCACTTACACCATTTTATGTTCAAGAACTCTGAGGATTTGAAGTTCGACTTCCCAACATCACAATCTCCTCGAGCTCTTGTTCACGCCGACGAGCTTTCTCTAATGGCTATGTCATGCCTGTCTTCGTCGGCCCTTTGAAGGGTAACGCTTACGGAGTCTCAGATTTAGAAAAGCTCTTCGTGTTCATCGTTAGGTTTTCATAAATGTGTCTTACACCATTTTGTGTTAACTAATAATTTCTGTTCGATTTGCAGTTACTAAAACGTAATTTGGCTTGTTTTGTGTTATGAAAATGAAGATGCAGCCTTATCTGGCTCAAAGTTTACGAACGAGTATGTCTTCTTTTCGCTCGGCCAATGTAAATGATGACATTTCTTTGCATTCTTCCGCCTCTGTCTCCAATGGAGATGGATATGAGAGTGATGGTTCCAACTTCTCGCAAACACAGTGAGCATCGTGATTAAGTTTCTTCATCTCTTATATTTGAAGCTATTTTATCTTTGCTTTGTTGTTTATTATGTTGAAAACTTGCACCTGATCCAGTCCTCTTAATTTACCTGTTTCGCTTTTATTTATCTATTTTTTGTTGCTTTTAGAAATTAAATAGAGGCTTTCCATTTGCAAAGTTGGTGTAGATTCTAAACATTAATGCTTGTATTTAATTGTTTCTTACAGTACACAAGTCTTCTCAACTTCTGTACCAGCGGAACTTGCTGGTGCTATACCCTTGATTGAAAAATTTCAGGTACATAACATTGTCATGACGAAGATGCAACTGTTTACAAAATCTTCTGTATGAAATATACAAGATTCGCTTAATCTCTACACTTTTTGACAGTTGTAACCTACCATGTGATTCTATTGTGAAGGTTGAAGGATTTTTAAGGATGATGCAGAAACAGATCCAATCTACTGGAAAACGTGGATTCTTTTCTAAAAAATCAGTAGGCCCTCAAGTTCGGGAAAAATTCACATTTGAAGATATGCTGTGTTTCCAAAAGGTTGCAACATCATATTGCCTTTATGGAATAATGTTCTTATGCAAACTAACCTTATGCAAAGCTAAGTTCCTGCTTCATTGCAGGATCCTATACCAACTTCATTGCTCAAAATTAATAGTGATCTCATCAGCCGAGCTACAAAATTATTCCTAATAATTTTGAAGTACATGGGAGTGGATTCATCTGATCGAGCAGCTCAAACAAGTTTAGATGAACAAATTGAACTTGTAGGAAAATTGTACAAGCATACATTGAAGCGTGCAGAACTTCGAGATGAACTTTTTGCCCAGATTTCAAAACAGACTAGAAATAATCCTGACAGGCAAGTATCTTAACTCATGCTTCTTTTTGTTTAGTTTTCTGCCTTCGACAATAAGTAAATTTCCAATTAAGGACATTCAATCTCCTTTAATGATCTTCTGCTTATGAGGAAAGACTTATAGACTACTGTGCATTGTAAACTTTTATTCTCTTTGTTAATTTCATTCACCTTGTAACTGCTAACCACTTAATTACAAAGCTTGGTGATTTTGCAGGCAATGGTTGATTAAAGCATGGGAGTTAATGTATTTATGTGCATCTTCTATGCCTCCCAGCAAGGACATTGGTGGATATTTATCGGAATATGTTCATAATGTAGCATATGGTACGAATACTGATTCTGAGGTCCAAATCCTTGCATCAAATACATTGAATGCCTTGAAGCGTTCAGTTAAAGCTGGTCCAAGACATACTATACCGGGACGTGAGGAAATTGAAGCTCTTCTAACTGGTCGAAAACTTACAACAATAGTGTTTTTTTTGGATGAAACTTTTGAAGAAATCACTTATGACATGGCGACAACAGTGTCTGATGCTGTTGAGGTACTTTAATGCCTCTTCAATTTTACTTGTTGCATGCACGCTTTTATAAAGGTAGCTGTAGGTGCTCATCGAAGATGAGGTTGGAAACATTCTGATGGCCTATCTTGCAATTGTTCCAATTTCAAACTGTACTGGTTACTGGTTAGTGCAAGTTCTTATGTTTAAACTTGGGCCACACCGTGCATATGCTCAACTAAATTCAATGCAGTGTGGGATTTTCTCTTGTAGCCTTCTGGAATATGAGGAAATAACATACCTTCATTGTTATCCTTTATGAGCCTACTTTATTCCTGCAACCTATCACTATTGGAGTTACACTAAATCATACTGAGCATCTTCAAACATGATAATGTGATGAGTCAAGGCGCTTGTTTATCCTGATACAATAATCATCCTGTTTAATGAAGAATACAGGAGTCTAATGATTATTTCTTTGTGGCTAATCATAGTTTTGCCAAAAGTTGCAGCATTGCATGTGCATATAATTTCTGTAAAATCTTGACAATTTTTCAACCTCTTTCTGTCACTCTCCTACTTTGGAAGCCTTTTCCTACACTAATGAACACTATTTCTTCTTCAGGAACTTGCAGGGATAATTAAACTTTCAGCATGTTCTAGCTTCAGCCTTTTTGAATGCCGTAAACTTATTGCTGGTTCTAAATCATCTGATCCTGGGAATGGTATGAACTATGTCATCTTCTTCACTTTAAATCTGAATAGATATAAATTGCTGCAGGAATCTAATCTCACACTTTCTTCTCATGCAGAGGAATATATTGGGTTAGATGATAACAAATATATAGGGGACTTGTTGGCAGAATTCAAGGCAGCCAAGGATCGAAGTAAAGGAGAAATTGTTCATTGCAAACTGACATTTAAGAAAAAGCTATTTCGTGAATCAGATGAGGCCATGACAGATCCAATGTTTTTGCAACTATCATATGTTCAAGTATTTAAACCCTTATTAGATTGTTTTTAAACAGCTTCAACTTTAATATGCAGTTTTATTTTGTTTATTCAATCTCATTTTACATCTCGTATATGTTCTAGCTGCTAAATTTTTGTCCATGATTGTATTGTTACAGTTGCAGCATGACTACATATTAGGGAATTACCCTGTTGGAAGAGATGATGCTGCACAGTTGTCTGCCTTGCAAATATTGGTTGAGATTGGATTTGTCGGTAGCCCTGAATCATGCACGTCAGTAGTTGTTCCCTTATTCAGATGAAGTTATATGTTAGGGGTGTAATTCCCATTGTTGAGATTGACTTATTGTGCTTGATTTGGTTCTGCTTTCATTATTTAGTTTCTGAGAGGGATTGATTTTGTGTACCTAGTTACTCTTTGTTTCAGTGACGTTTAATCTGCTGAGGTTTTCATTTTCCAGTGATTGGACTTCTCTCCTTGAAAGATTTTTACCGAGACAAATTGCAATAACCCGAGCAAAGCGAGAATGGGAACTGGATATTCTTTCTCGTTATCGATCAATGGTAAGAACCAATATCTGAGTGTTTCTCATAACTCCTGTTAAAGTATCTAAGTTCAGACTTTCTTTTTCTGAATTATACTCTGCCATAATTAGAGTTTAGAACTTGCTGTACAATTTGCTCTAACTGACTGTTATTGATGTGATTGCTTGATTTAAGCTGCTCCTGCAATTTTGGTGAAACTTTGCTGTCTCTTTGAAATGTATTATCCTTGGTCTTGACTTTACAACTTCCATTTGCCCAGGCTGCAACCAAGGGTTTGCTAGTTTTTGTTGATTTTTTTCTTCACATAATTGGTATTAGTGAAAGATGAACTTCAAAGCGGTGAATAGTCATATTATGATTCAATCTAAAGATGTTTTTCAATGCTACTTCATTGCAACAAGAACCAAAAGCGTTTGTTTTCTAGTTCTCTTTTTATCGATACTTCATCTTCGTTTTTAATGTTTGAAAGCTTATAGGTCATTTGTACTCCATTTGTAAAGATGGAGAAGTTGCCTGAGTTGGGGTGTGTTGGCGAGGAGAGGTAAGGAAGGAAGAGAGATCAAGAACTCCACTTTACGTACTTTGACTCTTGCATGACTGATCTTTCCCAAGCAATTAATAGTTTATGAATGTGCATTTACTTTTGGAAAGCATCTTATTGAGGCTATCATATTCTTGAATGAAATATTTTAAATCTAAAGTTATTTTTACATGAAGGAACATCTGACCAAGGATGATGCAAGACAGCAGTTTCTGCGGATATTGAGGACACTTCCATATGGGAATTCAATTTTCTTTGGTGTTCGCAAGATTGATGATCCTATTGGGCTTTTACCTGGACGGATTATTTTGGGCATTAATAAACGTGGAGTAAGTCCCCAGATCATAAACATGGTTAATTGAGCCATTACAATTGATATTAAGGTTATTCTGCTTATCAACACAGAAAACGGCAGATTTTAGCATAAATTGCTTTGTTGATTTCTCCACAGGTGCACTTTTTCCGTCCAGTCCCTAAGGAGTACCTACATTCTGCAGAGTTGCGGGACATAATGCAGTTTGGTAGTAGCAATACTGCTGTATTCTTTAAGATGAGAGTTGCAGGTGTTCTTCATATATTCCAGTTTGAGACAAAGCAGGTCAGATAATTCCAACATCATCTTTGTTGCAACTTTGCAATTCAGTACTCCATGGTTGGTTGACCCTATGTACTCTTGATGCAACTAAAATTTCTTAGTTTATCAGGGAGAAGAAATTTGTGTCGCTCTTCAAACTCATATAAATGATGTCATGTTACGTCGATATTCCAAGGCTCGGTCTGTGGCTAGCAGCCCAATGAATGGAGATCCTTCTAGCAATGCTAAGCATCATAATGCAGATGCATATGAAAGTCGTATACAGGAATTGTCTAAAAGCATGGAAGAATACCAGAAGAAAACTGATCAAGTAGGCCTTCAATTCATTATATAAAATGCTAAATGTTTCTTTGTACCATCTAATTATGATGATGGAACTCTTATGGTGTTTAAGGTGCTGTGTGTGAGGCCTCAAAGATTCTTCTGACCAAGATGAAGAGGCTAAAAGATTGAAGAGTTCATTTTCTTAGTTTTGAAATATATTGCCTCTCTTACCACTCACTACCAATAATGTCACGTGAATGTGCCTTGGTTTTCATGTTTGAGATTGCATGTTTAGTTTACTTGATATTTATATTTATCAGCACTTGAGTATCATTTGCTTGTTCAGAGCTATGCCAAGGCTTTAGCTAAGTGTAAAGTAGCCTTAGATGAGCAACCTGGACTGATATTTAGTTGATTCGTTATTTCTTTAAACAAATTGCGTTGAGAACAAATAAAAAATATTTGCCTTTAGATCTGTATTGAATTATGGGTTAAATTGATTCAGTTATTGGAAGAATTGCATGAGAAGCAAAAGCAGGAAGTGGAATTGCAAGAAGAATTGAAGAGCTTGAGAGTTTCCTTGAGAACTGAGCAACAAAATATAGCAGAGGTTGTGAGCGAATACGACAGACTCAAGGTGCTGTTTTCAGAAAAAGATACAGCACTTCAGGTTAGTGTAATTCATCCAGAGTTCTTAACTCTTCCTCTTATCCTCCGTAGATCTCTCTTGAATATTCTAACTTGGTGAAATTTTATGTGCTAGACTGCATTGATGGAGAAGAAAAATATGGAGAAAAGGTTAGCCGACCTCACTAATTTAACAACTGAGAGTAAAACCAAAAAGGACGCGGTTGGTTCAGACAACCAGGTGAAATCATGTTATCTAGATTGACATGTTAGAAATTTATTTACTTTTCTTGATCTAGTTGATTTTATTAAACTCGGATTAAGTTTTTCACATTGTATGCTCCGGTGAACTTTTTGATATGGAGAAATCACTTGGACTATGTGATGCAGTTATCCCGCAAGCTCGAGGATGAATCAAGACAAAGGAATGTAGAATTGAATGCAACAAAAGAAACTGTGAAAAGATTGACAAATGAGAAATCATTATTAGAGCAAAAGATTGCTCAAATTGAGAACAAGAAAACTGAACAGGTATAATCACAAAAACTTAAGTTTTATTTAACTGAACTTTGTAAGAAATTGGTTAGTTTCTCTTTACACAGATTGAAGTTCTTGAAAAGAACTTTGACGTAGAGCGAAAATCTTTAAAGCTCCAAGTGACAGAGCTTGAGAAGAATCTAGAGGGGTTAACACAAAAGTTAGTGGCTTTGGAATCAACTCTTACAGCAAGGAATGAGGAGTTAACTATCATGCAGAATAATTTGAAGGAATTAGAGGAATTGAGAGAAATGAAAGAGGTATCATCTTTTAATGAATCTTTATTTCAGTGTATAAACTTTGTTCAAATAGAAGACTTGACTGGGCTGTTTCACAAATATCCATTGGATTCGTTAGTGATAAGCATCTGTACCTGATAAGTTTCGCTACTTTCAGGACATTGATAGAAAGAATGAACAAACTGCAGCCATATTGAAGATGCAAGCAGCCCAACTTGCTGAGCTGGAAATTATGTACAAGGAAGAACAAGTTTTACGAAAGCGCTATTTTAATACCATAGAAGGTTAAGCAAACTTAACACTCAGTATATACTAGCATATAATATTTGGAATTAAACTGCATAGTCAATATTGACAATGATGCCCCAAAATTAGAAATAAAATGTTTTGAGAACTTGTCCGTCCCCTATTTTACTCTTTTTTATGTAATTAGAGGGTTTGTCAACCCAAAAGTTGATTATAGATGTTCTTTTGGTTGTTAAATCAAAAGGTTCTTCTTCCAGTAAACTATCTCTGCATCCCATGTTGCCAAATAGGAGGACCTTCTCCTGTTCAAATCCTTGACTTAGAACTTCAGATCAAGTTAGAAGACTTATTCAAACTTAGTTCAACCTCAAATTAACTGTGCAAAATAAATCATGGGACATGCACTTAAAACTAAACAGGTTAGTAATCTGGGACCTGAGTGGCTGATCTGCGATGATCTTTACCTGGCAAGATCAGTAGGAGTGAAAATAGGAGGTCAACATATTGCATCCATAATTTTCTGAATACCTGGAGTCCAGTGAAGAGAGATAGTGATTCTAGCAACCAGGGTTGTAGGCCTTAAGGAAAAAAAGTGAGGAAGATCAAATTTGGTAGAGAAGAGATAGGGAAAGATACTTCTCACAATGGAAATGAAATAGATTAATGTAGAAAACAACAGATGCAAGTAATAACCTAGGCTGCCTTAATAAGGTATTACATCACATAGACTTCAATAGTCCATTGTTGTTACCACCATGCTAATGCTGCTGTTGGGTCTTCTCTTAATGTCCTTGCTATTCCACAACTTCTGCTTGACTATTTAAGTCATTGCATAACTTCTATATTATTATTCAAGCATACTTTCTTATGGTGAAATTAACTTGCTATTCCATTATCTTTAGATATGAAAGGGAAGATCAGGGTATTTTGTCGGCTAAGACCTTTAAATGATAAGGAAATTTATGAAAAAGAAAGAGACCTCCTTACAAGCTCAGATGAGTTTACTATTGAACATCCATGGAAAGATGATAAAGTGAAGCAACATACATATGATCGAGTGTTTGATAGCATAGCCGCGCAGGAAGATGTATTCGAGGATACAAGAGTGAGTTTAACCAGACTTCTGTGATTTATTAGGGTCATTTATCTGGAACTAATTTGCTGACATTTTCCTTTTTCCTTTTTAATATAATTAGTATTTAGTACAATCTGCTGTGGACGGATACAATGTTTGCATATTCGCTTATGGTCAAACTGGTTCTGGAAAGACATTTACTATCTATGGTTCTGAAAGTGAGCCTGGACTGACACCACGAGCAACTGCTGAGTTGTTTAAAATCTTGAGACGTGATAGCAACAAATTCTCATTTTCATTGAAGGTAATTTGACTTAAGGAACGTTGCTTCAGCCAATAATTTGAAATATTTGTAACTGTCTCACTAACTATATCCTTTATCTGTTTGATTCCGTTTCTAAGTTAGAATTTCTTTGTGTTATCGCTTTACTACAAAAAATCAAAATGAATGAGAAACACTGTTAGAGCGCTTGGCTTTTGTAACATATAAGTTTACTAAATACAAAATGTTGCAGGCGTATGTAGTAGAGTTGTATCAAGATACTCTAGTAGACCTTTTATTGCCAAAGAATGTGAAGCCCTCAAAGCTGGATATCAAGAAAGATGCAAAGGTGATTGTTCAGTCACAAAATCTTTTTAGGTGTGGGGAAATTCGTCAGTCCCAGTTTTACATTTTCTATTAATGTGGCTTTTGTTTGTGTTTTTCATGTACTCGAATTTGAATCAGGGTATGGTAATGGTAGAAAATGTGACAGTTGTGTCAATCACGACATATGAGGAACTCCAAACCATTATCCAAAAAGGATATGAACAACGACATACGTCTGGGACTCAAATGAATCTAGAAAGTTCAAGATCTCATCTGGTACTTTCAATTGTTATTGAGAGTACCAACCTACAAACTCAATCTGTTGCAAGGGGAAAGGTATTTTTATTTGCTGCACTGATTAAGTCATTTCTTCTAAGATTTCCTATGGTCTTTTTCCTTTTAATCTCAAATTCAAAGCGTCATTTTATGTCAAGTGCAGATAAGTTTTGTTGACCTCGCTGGTTCAGAAAGAGTGAAAAAATCTGGCTCATCAGGTTGTCAACTGAAAGAGGCACAAAGTATCAATAAATCTCTTTCAGCACTTGGGGATGTGATCAGTGCTTTGTCTTCTGGTGGCCAACACATACCATATAGAAATCACAAATTAACAATGTTAATGAGTGATTCTCTTGGTGGTAATGCAAAAACACTAATGTTCGTCAACGTGTCCCCTGCCGAGTCAAATTTGGATGAGACTTATAATTCTTTAATGTAAGCTTCCTAATGTGATGTTCTTATCAACTAATCTCAGGCTTTTACGGTTTAGATTGGTTATTTGCTATTGACATTTCCTTCCATTCTTATTCGTATTTAGGTATGCTTCAAGAGTACGGTCAATAGTGAATGATCCAAGTAAAAATATTTCATCGAAAGAGGTTGCTCGGTTGAAAAAATTGGTAGCATATTGGAAAGAGCAAGCGGGTAGAAAGGGAGATGATGAAGATTTAGAAGAGATTGAAGAACAAAGACATGTGCAAGAAAAGTCAGATGGTCGTCATTCCATGTAATATTTGCTTTTGTATATTTAAGGTTGTATTTTAAGTTGGATGATTGATGGGGGATGCAATGTAACATGAAAGTAAAGGTGAAGAAGCTAAATAGGTTATCATAATTAAAAAATATCTCGTTTTTTTATTCTGCTTTTTAAAAGGTTATAATTAATATTATTTTATTCTTATAAGCTTTTCTTTTTATTTAAATTGCAAAGTTTAAGTAATTCTCTTACTGAAGAATTCTGACTAAAACCTGTAAGTTAAGACTAGGTATAAATGATAACGAAAAGTTATTAGATTGAAAACTTTTAAAGAATATGCTTCTAGACAATTTTTGAGTAAATATCTTTTAAAAAATGTCGGGTAAATTATTTACTAAACTCAAGGTATTGATGAGATAAGTGATATGTACTAATGTTAGAAATATTATAACATTAGTAAATTAATAATTCCAAATAGAAAACATGTAAATATTAAATCACAGTACAAATATATCATTCAAATAAGTGATATTTTATAACATCTTCATTTAGATGTAATACTATTATTATTTTATAACTACATGAATATTTTAAATTGCAAATTCTTAAGATAATTTCTTGTTTTTAAAACAAAAATATGTAATCTTGCTAATTTATACGGCTTTTGAAGAGATTAACTTAAATAAAAAACACAATTCTAATCCATGATAACAAAATATATCCTTGTTAATGAAGTTACGCTATTAATAACTCAATTATAAGGGAATCAATCCAGTTAAGATACGAAAGATCAAATTTAATGGGAGAACAAAGGGAGAAAAAGGAGCCACTTAAATCAATTGAGGAGATCGGATAATTGACTAAATTGAGCAAATAAGTTTTAAGAGGATACAATGGAGCAGATAAAGAAACATTTTCTTTATATATATATATATATATGTGATAAATTAGAAGCAGAGATTATTAACAGGAGTACTTAATTTCAATGAAACCCTCTTATTTCTTCCATGTTGTTTCCCTTAAAAGCATGGGCAGGAAGGATAAAAACTGAAATCCCTTCAAATTTGGAGTAAAAATTGTTTGACTAAATTGAACAGCTCAGCTAGTTATTAATTAACCTTTTAGGAAATATTATAACAGTTCCTTCCTTATTGAAGAGAAACAAAAGGAGAATGAAAAAGGAAATCCTCGTGACCAACCTCCTGCTCTAACCAAGAAACATAGACTATTACTGAGGACCCAACATCGTACCAACAATCATACAAGCCGTTCAACGGTGACCCTACCATCATAACACTACACTCAATAATTTAATTTGCATATCCTCCAACTTCTTCTTGCTAGGGTTTGTTCTCCAACCTACACAGTAATCCCTTTTCCAAACATACAAGGTAAGGTAATCGCTTTCCCAACCTATGTATTGATGATCTCCATCGGATAAAGCCACAGAGCCTATGATCCAACAGAGCCCGTGCTTTGCCATGGTTTGACTTAGGTTGGTCCCATGGTGGACCATTCTACACGCCATCTCGCTCCTAGCTACAAGTTTCAAAACCCATCTTAAAAATCATTACTTCTCTTAGTTACAAGCCAGAGTCGGTAGTTTCTTCAAAACCACCCGATTTTTGTGGTTGCTAATTGACCTCAGAAAATGAAAAGAAACGTATTTGGTAATTTGTAAAACGCCACAATCTGCTTTTCAGGCTCGGTCCAGAGAAGGGCTCGTTTACATATAAATCTCATGAAAGGTACGTATGGCAAAAACTGCAGAAATGAAAGTTCTACCGTGACGCACCCACAAGTCACCCTAACGGGGAGGGCGTGATGTTTGATAAGATGCGCAGTGGGTGCGTAGTTTAGTGTAAGAATCAAAGGCGAAAATTTTCAGGCAAACGGCGGAGAAAGCTTTTTTTGGCTCTTAGGACCACCTGCTTTTAACGACAACAATTAAAGATAGAGTGAGGTCCTGCCTTTGCCCACTCTCACTTTCATGGAGCGTGCTTCTTGCTTTCTTCTTTCTCTTTTATTAACATTTTTGTACGCACACTCACTAGTTAATTACATAAGTAAATGCATGTCGCAATCATACTGTATGTGGGTTTGATTGTTTATAAAAATTAGTGTTCAGTTCATAATTTCAACGATTATTCTTTTTATATTTATCAATTATTATCATTTTCATTTGAAGAAGATAAACGATATATATATATATATATATATATATTATGCTTGCAGATAACTGGTGAGAGAGATGTCAAGTCACGAAATACAGAATTCGCATGGAAACAAACTTCTCAGTTCACGCTCCGATTTGATTCTGAATAAGCCAAACCAAATTTAATGAAAGAATAAATAGAAAACATAAGAATGGAATGGCAGAAATTATACGTTGAGATAAGTCGGCTGTCCCACGTTTTGGGGAAGAAGGAGATTCTATTTTTTGAAAGTCTTTTATTGGGAAAACAATTTTTAGTATATCTCATTAAATAATAGTTTCAACATCTTGTAATTAAAATAGAAAGGAGCAACAACTTCCCATATTTTAAATTAAAAGAACTGGTATTCATCGCAAGAGGTTGAAAAGTTTGGATTCTTTATTATCATTTAAGAACAATGATAAATTCCATTAATGAGTAATAAATGTATTTTTGCTTCCTGATGTATGTAAAATTGTAAATTTGATTGCTGGTGCTGACTTAAAATGGGTCTAGTTAGTTTAAATAATTATATCAAGTGAGTGTTGAAATCTATTTCTGGGAATGGTTAAGATTGTAATATAGATTAATTAGTAGCAACAAAGTCGTTATTCAGTGAGTTAAACGTAGCACAGCCTTCAAGGGGTGTGGCTCGATGGTTGAGAGCAAGGCTTGACTTCAGTTAGGTCCCAGATTCGATTCCATGCTAGCGCCTCTTGTAAGAACCTAGGACAGCCGGAGTTTTACCTGAAGGTGAAGAACTAGATGGGCCCTCGATGATAAAGGTGAGCCCGCTTGACCGGCCTGTGGGGTGGTGAGTCAATTGGGCCCCGGGAGAGGTGTGCCCGCTTGGCTCGCCTACGGGATTTTCTCGAATAAAAAAAAATGTAGCACAATTAATCGGTTGTTTTAGGTTGATTAAAACTAAATTGACCTTGAAGCAAAAGCAAGTTTTTAAAATATAAAAAATGACCTTGTTAGGTGGAAAACTCCAAATAAACAGGAACGGGAGATAGATTAGATGAGATAAACCAAAAATAAGATAGTCATAATACTAATTAAAGCTCTCGTTCACTAATAAAGTAATTTAGGTAAAATGAAATCAAACTCTACTTTCTCTAGAAATTATTGAAAGCAAAATAAAAAGATATGTATTAATACTTGAATTTTTGAAATAAAAATAGACACTAATTGACTATCTAGGGTGAAATCAGGAAGAGCAAATAAAATGCTTTTCAAAAAAAGTTATTTTTGATTTAAAAATGATAAACACGATAATTATATAAATAGAATAGTATCTTTAGGTTTATGCTTTTGTTTTTCTGTACTACCTCGTAATAGTTTAACTTGTAATTAAGAAAATGATGTGAGTTTGACAAGATAAAGTGAAAGTTCATCCTTTTGATGCATTTATCTTGATTATATATATATTCTCACTTTTACTTATATGTTTCGGTATTTAGGATATGATTGTGGGTTCGTTATTTTTTGCTAGACGGCATTATATGAACGTGTGGAGACAACATCGTGGGTCTACTAATTTTGTATATTTATACGACTCTTGGTATAGACATATGCCCATTAGCCCATAATTCCCTTAACTAAGTTCTCATAATTACGCTGCCAAACCTTAATTAAAGGAGAAATGTATGTCACTGAAACAATTACAATCCTACTCTTAGTATCTCATCTCCTCTTTCTAAGTAGCGTATCACTTAAAATATTGAACAATCCATGGAGCTTTGTGGATTTCTGCATCAAATTATTAATTAGACACTTAAGCAAATTCTTTATTTGTTTTAGCCTAAACTTTATACTTGAAATGACTTTGAACAAATCACTTAAAGGAGCTCACAGGTGACAAAAATGTTTCTTATTCATGTCCTTCATGGATGAAAGCACTTGTAGCTTTAAGCAGGCTTGAGGGAGGTTAATCTAGATTTTAGTAAAAGAAAAAATTTGGATGCCATCTTTAACTCTTAATGGATTTTAAGAATTCCCTTCCTACAAAAGATGAGATGTTAGAGAAAAACGTTTTGATAGAGACTAGCATTAATAATCGATATCTAAAGAAAAATACTATTATTTACATATAGTTTGAAATTAACCATTTAATGTGAACTTTTGCAAGGATGGATCTCAATATGCTTTTATTTGTGGCTCAAAATAGCTATGGCACATTAAAGAAGGGTGTCTCAAGGAAATCTATAGATCCATAAGGAAACTCGTGTAGATCATGTGGTTGGCATTTGTCTATATGTATATCAAGTGAAACATTCCTTAAAGCCACTGCAACCGACCTCCAAATTTGCTCAATATACTCAATTTGCTACGTCAAAATACAAAGGAAAAAAATTCATACCCAAGATTGAAGTAGTAATTTTCAAACAAAATAACAAGGTGGATGATCTATCTTTGGTTAGTATAGAGTTAGAATCCAAGTTTACAAAGGCATTGTGTTTCCCAAGAATAACAGGTTTCTGGAGAATAACTGAATAGAGATAGTTTGTTGTCAAGCTTAAATAAACATTATAAAGGTAAAATTTACACAAACTTCTTTAGAAATTCAAACCCAATATTCTTATGTTATTTTGAATTCTTTATTAATTTGCAATGAGAAAGCTAGCATGGAGATGGAGAGGCTCTCCTTGAGCAATATTAGGATGGCTAGACAGTAAGAAAATTTTATAAATGAGCTAAATCATAAGCATGCTAAAGAGGTAGGGGAGATGAACAAGTATAAAGAAGCCTTTGATACCAAGATTTAAGTCTAAATATAGATTACAAAAGACTTGACTTGAGAACTTACAATAAAATCAAGTAATTCATTAGAAATAAGCAAAAAGTTGACATACATTGCGATTTCCTAAAAAGTAAGTCATTAGAAATATGCAAAAAGTTGACATACATTGTGATTTCCTAAAAAGTAAGTCATTTGATACTTATAACTACAATAATGTGGCCATTTTACTTATCAAGTTTAATAAGTGTTAAGAAATGATTAACTTGAAACATCCACAATTACACAATCGATAATCTGAACTAAGATATTTATTTGCCTTACCTAAGATTGAGAATGATGAGTACATTAACATTTCAAAGGAATAGGTAATAATTATAAATATGAGGCATTAAAAAGTTAGATACCTCATGCTTCTATACAATCCTGTTTAATTTAAAGCAAGCTTTCCTCTGGCTTCCAAACTTTCCAATGTGTTTTCTCTCTTTAGGTTCAAACTTCTTTAACAAAAGTTATATGTTTTGTTTTCTTCATATTGAATAGCTTGACTCTTTGTTGATAAGTGACATTCCTCAATGTTGTTTTCTTTTTTCTTTCTTCGATCAACTCATAACATTTTAAAGATACTTGTAATTATTTTCTTTAATAAAGCTGGACATTTGTACGTTTATAAATACTAAATCAACAGGAACAAGTTCCTCCACTCTAAATGTTGAATTAAAAGGGGATTTTTCTATGGATCTCTTTGAGTTAACTTTTTATGCCTAAAAATCTTATATAGCTTCTCGAAATAATAGCTCTTACTATGGTCTACCCTCATTTTCAATCTTTGTATTTTCCTATAATTGGCACTTTTGCTAGACCATTAGATATTGGATGTGCTATCGAAGAAACTTTTTACTTAATTCTTATAGATCTTTAAAAACTCTACTCTTGCTTTCATATAACTATTGAAAAAAAAACTTTATATCTGCATATAATATGGTTCTAATGAATTTTCCAACACCTTCAATGTGAATTATGTGAATGATTTTGCCTTAACCTATTTTGTGAAATAATTAACTACCACGAAAAGAAAAGTTATATTTTTCATATCAAAAGGGAAGTGCTTTAATCTATCTATCCCTTATTAATAAAATAGTACAATGTTGGAAATTAGTGTGTAATTTATAATTGGGTGATGATGGTAAGGATTATGGCTTTGACAATAATTACTAGTCTTTACATAGTCCATAAAATCTTTCCTCAATATTTGCCAAAAATATTAAACTATTAAAATTTTTTGTGCTAGACTAACTACTCCTTGATGTGCTTACTAGGATCCTTGATGGATTTCTCTCCAGATTTGGTGTGTTTATATTAAACTAACTCAACATAAATAAGGCATCATGAAGGATTTCTTGTATATTGCCCCATATTATGATATATCTTGCATATCTACATAATATCTTTTGAACCTATTCCTTATTATGAGTTAGCTCCCTTTTTTCAATGAAACTGATAGTTGGGAATCTGTTCTTACTCACCCTCTGTGAATTGACCCAAAATTGCTTTGTTAAGCATAGGCTTATTCTCTTTTTTGAGAATGCTCCAAATGTCCAAACTTTTCTAGCTCCCTCTTTAACAAATTGGTCTTCCACTCTTCTTTCTGAATTTTAACTCAACATTAATGTTAATCCCATTAGTACAAAATTTAAGAAGTCCTTGTATCTTTGCATCTCATCCTTTCTAACTTTATAACATTCATTTAACTAATTGACAACCAATTAAGAGTCTAATTTATTAAAGATATTAGAGTTGTGTAGTTCTTTCATCAATCAAATTACACACAAGATAGCTTTATATTTTGCTTTATTATTAATTTTCTTGAAATTATGGTTTCATTAATATTTGAAGTATGTATTGAGGGATTATTATACACATACTCCTACTTTATTCCCACCTTATCTCATGGCTCCTTACATATATATAACCCATAATAGAGGTCATTGACTTACATCTTCATCACTTAGATCCTTCGAGAATGTACATTTCATAATGAAATTTACTATCACTTGAGAGTTTATAGAGTTCCTTAGAGTATATCAATAAATCTCCTAGATCAACTGACAGTCTTATTATCCTTATAGAAATTTCAAGCTTGTATAACATATATCGTAGTGGCAAGTATGCTAATAATATAGTCCTAAAAGTGGTCTTGAAACTTTCTTGCTCTTGTCATGGGAGTTAGCATAAGTTTCTTTATAAGTGTATATTTTATCTATAGACCTTAAAAGATCTTGCTCATATAATATATATGTATTTGGTGCTTAAGGCTTTTTACAAGAATGAAATCTATCAACTTGTTTGAAGTTATCAAGTAAAGTACAACTCTCCTTATCAATTAGTGTAGCTAGAAATGGAAAAAAATCTTAGTTAACTTTTTATCTCCTCAAAAGATTCCATGCATTCTTCATTCAATTCAAAATTCTTTTGCTATCATAATTTGTAAAGTATATATATTTTGGTGTAGAATTGGATAGAAATCATGATGGGATAATGATTCTTATTAAAAGTTATTATACATCTCTTATATTCATATTAATTTTCATCAAAACAAATCTTCATGACTTTGTACTGATTGATCTCTATTCCCCTCTAGCTAACTATAAAACACAAAAACTTGCTACTTAAGATGCCAAATATGCAAGTTTCAGGTTTGAGTTTCATATTGTTCTCCCTAATCATCTTAAAGCATTCACATAGTTTTATAATATTAATAAATCCTTATTTTGGTCTTTATTATCATATTGTCAATGTATGCATCCATGTTTCTTACTAAATGTCTTTATAAAATGGAATTGATAAGCCTTTGTTATACCAAAATTGTGTTTTTTAACACAAAAGACATTACCTTATAGCAATATGTCTTATTATGAGTGATGAATGGAGTGTTCTCATGATATGGCTTGTGCATTAGAATCTAATAGTATCTTGAATAAACATCTACAAAGCTCAAATACTTGTAGCCTAATGTCATATCCACAAGCTAGTCAATTTTAAGGAGTGATAAATTTATTAAGTTTTTAAACATTCTCCATTTTCCATTGGACTTTTTTTTTACCATAATTACATTTGTTAACCATTAGGTTGCTCAAGTTATCTAATAAATCCTACATTAAGAAGCTTGATAAACTATTTTTATTTTATAAATAATCTTTTATTATATTTTATAGGTTTCAAGGTAAGAACCACATTGATCTTATAAGTGATTATTTCTAAAAGGGACCAAGCAAAGACATTGTTATGCCCGAACATAAGCTATTTCATTTCTTCCCTCTCATCCCAATTCATTTCTTTACCTAATCTTAAGAATGCATGCATCTCCTAGTCCACTAATTTGGATGCAAGCCACTTCTTCTACAAGTTCAGTTGTTAACAATCTCTTAGTGTTAATACATCTAAGTCTCCAGCATCTAATTGCTTTATTTTTTGCTTTCCTTTTGGAGACATTACATAACACTATCATTATATGTTTTGATTTCTGTCCACCTTTCCACTATGTTTTGTTGAAAACTTGGTTGTTAACTGGTAAAGGTAAAGAATCACCCTTTTTGCATGCCTAAAAAGGACATTGTAAGATTTAAGTTTGTAAATGATATGAAACTCTATTTTTTCCCTTTTTATTAGTAGACTAATCTTGTATTTTGGGTGAACTTAATCTCCCTCCAAATTTGATCAAATGTATGAAATTAAGCTTAAGTTGTTGGTTTTGGAAACCTATCTCATTGAATGTATTGTAAAAAAAATGTCAAAGATACTTTCTATTATCTATTAATACCCTTTCGACTTTATGATTTGATATTTTCTCCTTAACCTTCATAATCCTTATAAATATTTCTTATATCTATTATCTTTTCATCCTTAAACTGTATTTGATTAGGATACTTTCTTTTGATACATGACATCAACAACTAGGAATTTATAAATTGCATATGTTTATGGAATTTCTCAGCTAGTTTCTACAAACTTTTGAGTCTCCTACCACAGTTAAATTGATTGTTCTCATTATTAGAATGTTTTTCTCCTCTTAGATTCTTAACTATAGGAAAGGTCCTTCCTTATAGATATTTCAATTTGCATATTAGGAATTTTCCTTTCCCTATATCTTCTAGTTTAAGTTCTATATTAAAATTATTGCAGATGGACATTATGAAGTAAGGCTTCAATTCTCTTCTCTAAATTAATGCATTCCTTGATGTCATAGCCATAATCTCTATAGAATATGCAATATTGCTTTGACTTGGTGGCATCAATTTTAGGGATTAGCAAGGTCTTTGTCCTAAATATAGCTTAAGAATTGGTTGAAACTTGTATTTAGGATTAGCAATTGCTATTTAACTCCTCCTGTCTTGCTTATATTATTTTTCTTCACATATTCTCATCTTTTGACTCCATTTTTGTAAAGATTTTACATATCATTTAGGCAAGTTTTCACACTCTTATAAAGCATTGCACCTCCTCAATATCTTTTATTTCTTCGAATAATTTGGCCTTATCTATTTAAATAGATCTCTAAAGTTGTTGAAATTCTTTTTTAGACCCTACTAGAAGGATATGACCATTATAAATGAGTTAAACTTTAAGAATCTATGTAACTTGCATCTAACTGTATCGGTGGTGCTATGAAAATTTTTAATTTTTTGGTAACTCTTTGTGTTGTCCATTGAGTATGTTATTCTATTGTAAGTTTTTGACAAAGCAATTTAAATTTTACTATGGTTAACTTGTCAAAAAATCTCTTAAACTTTTTAGTGAGTTGATGAATTTGACTAGGTGTTCATTTGTTTAACAAATACTTTAAAGAACAAGCTTACAAAAATCAAATAATGAACTTTAAAAACAATTCAATTAAAAATTTAAACTATTAAAGAAAGTTGAAGAATAATGTATAAAAAATAATTGGAATGACACTAATAAGGATAGGTATGGCAAAACAGCCCAAGCATAGCTTGAATCAATATGGTCTAATTCCAATTCAATAGGTTCAACTCAAGTTAACTGGATATTAGACTAGGGTTGAGCTTTTTTCTAAAAAAATTTGAGTAAACATAATTAGAAAACCTTATGGTCCTTTTATCTTCATCTCTAACTCTTTATAGTCATTTTCACTTTTAACAACTTCCATCCTTGTTTCTTCCATTCTCTTCTTTATTTTAGAGTTTTCCCACTCTCCCAAACTTTTTTTTTTCTATTTCTCTTCTCCTCTATTTTATAGTTTTCCAGCTATCTCAAGTGCTCTCTTTTCTTAATATTCATCTTTTAACTACAATTACTATTATTTGACAATGTAATCTCCTTACTAATGCATGTTATTCTTTTCCTAGAATATTTTCCCTTTTTGTTTGCCATTTCATTCTTTAAGTTGGGAAGCAAACACAAATTATAATCTTTGCTTCAATGATGCTTTTTATGATTTGGGTGTGATTCTTGTGTGTATGAGAGATGAAGAGAAAATAGAACAAAAGTAACTTTTACATCTTCTTTGGAAAGACATTATTGATTTTGATTTAGTTTGTTGGTAGGATAAGAATAGAATCTCAAACTATATCAAAAGTGGTGTCTAGGGCAAAATTTTGGGTGAAGAAAGAAAGAAGGGGAGACTAAACTGAATATCAAAGTTGGACGGAGTTTGATTGGATTATTGGAAGTTAGATGTGTTCGAGCTTTGAGTCAACTGACATGAATCAATCGAGTCTTAGGGGGTGCTTGTTTGGGGGTAATAGGAAAATAGGTGTGGGTATGAAATAAAAACTTATGTTTGGAATCAACAAAGGTAACACTTTCATTCCCCCATTTTCAGCAATACTTCATTCCTCTAGATTATTAAAAGAATGAGATTCATTGTTGACTATACTTCATTATCATTTTTTACTATATTCATTCCTATTCTCATTTTCATTATCTCTATAAACCAAGAGCTCCCTGAGATTATGTTTAAATTACCCATTAAGAAAGTCAAGATTGGGCCAAGCTGATAACGGATCCAGCCTGGCCCAGCCTATTACATCCCCCAATGAGGGTTTGAAAGCTTCGATTCAAAGTGTGTAGCAGCGGAATGCAAATCACGTTGATAGACAAACATGGGATGGAGAAGTCGCATGAAATGCGCGTGGAGGTGGGCATATATTTTCAGGGCCATTAATAAAAGAAGAGATGCTATTGCTGTAAATGATATGGTCCCCCCAGCCCCCATGCAATAGAGAGAGATATATGGGTGGGACTGGTTTGTAGTACTCTACTTTATTAGACCTATTAATTAGAGTTGGATGGGAAACATTGGATTGGACCACCTCGTCTTCTCTCTTTCCCGAACTCTCCCCCCCTTATTATGGGAACAAATTTTCACCACCGGCTACTTCTCCTCCTCGTATAGCCAAACCACCTCTTTCTCTCCCCATTCCATTCTAATATTTTAATCATTGAAGAAGCCCTTCGAATTTTCAATTATGAACTAGTCAGAAGCTTTGGGAAGTATGTGTACTTGCCACCGCTAGACTGTCTAGTCTATAGTCTGCTCAAACATGAGTCTCTCTGAAAAAGCCTGGACACAACTCCTAGTTAGGAATGATTTCTTGGGATTCGATCCAACTACAAAGGTCTCTATAATAACGGCCCTTTTCTCAATTTTATTATTTTTTAAACTTTATTGGATTGTGTTTGCTTAGTCTTTCTTTTTTCTTTTGCATATAAACATATGCTTCCATTTCCATAGGCTTATTGTAATCTAAGGCGCTAGACTATAAAGAGAACTTATATATATGTATATCAAATATGGTTTTGAGAATGTATCATGTGGCGGCTTGTAGGTTATGTGTTCTGTTGTTCCTGTTCACTGTGTCAAAGCCTTTCTATTTATTTGTACTTTAATCGCTGAAATAATACTTCTAGAATTTGTCTTTCTTGATTATCATCTCCTGCGGGTTTTAATTGGTGGGTGTGAAATAATTGAAGGATTGTGTGTTTTTTCTACTGCCAAGAAAGTCTAATTCGGACATATTTATTTCCTTGCTGCATTGACCCACTTGAGCTAGTCCCAGAGAAACAAATAGGGAGAGAGAAAGGGAAAAGAAGAGGCATATATTCATCATCACCTCTATCTGATCCTCTATTTCTGAGAAGATATATGTGATCCTCTCTACCTAGGATAGGTTTTCATTTCATGGCATACCCTGTTGGCTTATTAAGAGATGGAACCTAAGAAAAAAGTGAGCCTACCTCACCCCATTTTATCTGCATCACAATCATCATCTTCTTCTTCGTTATCTCTCTATCTCTCTCCAGCCAAAGTTCACCGGCAAACTTCCACTTTCTACTGATATTCTTTAGTTTCATCTGTGATATTCCACTCGTCCTTGGTCAGGTTTCTCTCCTTCTATCTCATATTTCACTCTCCTACGTAAAGTCAGGAAATCTAGGACTTTTTGATCAAAAGGTTCGTGCTTTACTGTCCAGAGTTTGCTGCTTAATTGATGATCTTCCTTTATGGTGTTTAACAGCGCTTTGATGGTGCGGTTTGTGGCTTCTTAGGTGCGAGTTGATCTGGGTAAATTGTAAAGTTGCAGAAGCCACATCAGCTTTGAAGAAACTGTAAGACCAATAGAATCCTGAGATAGAGGAGAAAGGAGATAGCTGACGCTGTCATGGCTCGAGAACTACTTGAGGATAAATCAAGGGAGATGGTATCATCAGTAGCCTTTTGTTACTCAGATGTTTCATCTGGTAACCCAACGATCCAAACCCATCTCGTGAATCAGATCCAAGGCTTTGAATCCAACCCGGAGATCTTCAACTTGACCACAGGCATGGAGATGATAGGGTTTTCAAAGAATATACCGGATCAACAAGGCGACGGCAACTCTGTTCTGTGGAAAGGGTTCTTCAACAAATCAGGGAACAACAATCCTGGTGGTTCTTCAACATCAAAAACAATCAATGAATCCACAAGCGAATTCTATCAACACGAGTACAATAAACCTGATTTCACAACTGGGATGTGCGAGACGAGTAATGAGAATCTAATGGTTGCACCAGACTCAGCTTCTTGGCAAGAAAATAGGTTGGTTGTTGATGATTCTTCTTTGAGGTGCGTCTTTCCTTGCGAAGGAAATGAGAGGCCAAGTCAAGGTCTTTCACTCTCACTGAGTTCAACCAATCCTTCAAGCATTGGCTTACAGTCCTTTGAGTTTAGGCACACAACCAATCATCATAATCATGCAAATCCGCAAGAAGAAATGAGGTTTCTGCATTCAAATAATTCTATAGATGGTTTCCTTGGGAAGTCTGCTCCAGTTTCAAGTATTCAACGGGAGCAACGGATAATCCAAGATGATCTTTTGACAAAAGCTGCGAATTTGCATCATCAAGGTCAGTTTCAACTTAGGAACTCTAAGTATCTAGGTCCTGTACAAGAACTCCTGAACGAGTTCTGCAGCCTTGGTACGAAGCACAATGATACACAAAAGCTAAAATCCCACAAGACAAGACAGTGGGACGATGAGAATGGAAGTAGCAGCTCTTCAAGAAAGCAACCTTTGTACTCTCTCGAATTTATGGAGCTGCAGAAGAGAAAGACAAAGCTGCTTTCGATGCTGGAAGAGGTATATATATATGTTATCTCAAATTTCATTCCCTTTTTTTCAATCCATAAGATCCCTTCTTTTTCGCTTATTCTTTTCAACAAAGTAAAATCAACCGCATAACTGTTTCCATGCACTAAAAAGAGATCCCAAACTTTTACTAGTTGTTGATTAGTTGGGGTTCTCCAATTTGGTTCTTGAACTAATTTCGCGACTTGGGGCCTCTCCATAAATCCACTCCGTGACAACCGAAGTTAGTTTTAATTTTCTTGAAGAAACATCTATTCCATTTTTCTTTTCATGGCGTCGTTGTTTTCATCTCATTACTCTACCAGATTGTATACATATTTATATATTCCTATCTGTAACTGTCATCAGAGAAACTTCCAACTCTCTCATTAACTCCTGTCTCTGTCATTTCCTGTGATTAAATTTAGGTGGACAGAAGATACAGGCACTATTGCGATCAAATGAAAGCCGTAGTCTCATCTTTTGAAGCTACTGCTGGAACTGGCGCAGCTACAGTATATTCAGCTTTGGCATCAAAGGCCATGTCAAGGCATTTCAGGTGTTTAAGAGATGGGATTGTGTCTCAAATTCATGCAACAAAGAAAGCCATGGGAGAGAAAGATCCTGTTGCGCCAGGCACATCAAGAGGTGAAACTCCAAGGCTGAGGATAATTGATCAAGCCTTAAGACAACAGAGAGCCTTTCAACAAATGAGCATGATGGAGAGTCATCCATGGAGGCCGCAAAGAGGCTTACCGGAACGATCGGTTTCGGTTCTTCGAGCCTGGTTATTTGAACACTTCCTACACCCGTTAGTCTCTCTCTCTCTAGTCTTTCTTTATTAGATAATCTATCGTACTGAACAGTAGTCTTCACACAACTCCGCTACACTCAGCTACACTACAAAGTAGATTTTGAGAGGGAATCATTGTTTTTTCATCCAAATGAACAAGAAAATAATACATATTGTTGTTCCTACTAGTACTGTTATAAATGATGATCACATACATGTTCCGTCTCACTTGTATTATATGCTTTGTTAGTTTCCACCCACCTCCCTCCATTTATATTCTATGTCTACATTTGTGTTTGTCATATTATTTTCAATCTTCTAGCTCTCTTTCCATATATGCCTCTCGTATTTCGTCTTTGCATGGATTTGATTCTCTTACATAGGGCCCATTTCTCTCTCTCTCACTCGCACTCGCCGGACACAGAATAAGAAAGCCTAGTGAAAGTACATTTACATTTAGTTCTTAACTCTCAAAAGTTCATTTCTGAGTTATGACACAGGACCTTTCATGGTTAAACTTGCAGGTATCCCAACGATGTTGATAAACATATCTTAGCTCGCCAAACTGGCCTCTCAAGAAGCCAGGCACGTCGACATCTCTTTGTCTTATTGTGTGCATAATGTAGCCACTCATGAAGATAATGACATTCTCTCCATGATATCCGCAGATTAATTGTATATTTCATTGATCATGATTTGCATCGATTATATTATGTGCATTTTATATCACTACGCATATTAAATTTCTGATGCCATTTGTCCGTACATGCTATATTTTTGTTTCACAGGTGTCTAATTGGTTCATCAATGCAAGAGTGAGACTTTGGAAACCTATGGTAGAAGAAATGTACTTGGAAGAGTCGAAAGAGCACGAAAACAACATGGCTTCTACAGATGGGGTTACTGATCTTGACGACAATAACGACCGGCCAAATCATAATCTGTCCTCTGCGGATCAGAAGCCAACTCCAGATCAGCTCACTCGGATTGACTCTGAGTGCCTCTCGTCCATTATCTCTAGCCCAGATAGAAATGACAACTCAAAAGGCATTAAAACCTTCCAAAATCACCACTTGCATCACCCACACCAGAACTTTGGCAACTTTGGTCCTCTCCAGTTAGATTTTTCTACATACAATCAACAATCTGCTGGTGGGGTTTCTTATGCTAATGATCATCATAGTGCCACTAGCCAAACCTTCAATAGTGGTGGTGTATCATTGACTTTGGGGTTGCAACAGCATGGAGGGACTGGAGTGAGCTTAGCCTTCTCTCCTGCCTCTCAAAACTCTCTGTTTTACGCTAGAGATCATAGTGAAGACTGCCAACCAGTTCAATACTCGCTTCTAGATGGAGAAGGCCAGACTTTGCCTTACAGGAACTTGATGGGAGCTCAGTTGCTGCATGACTTAGCAGGTTAAAGATATACTTGCCATATAGCTTGGCTGGTGCTTTGTTGGGATATAGCCACAAGTCTTGGCATAAGATGGTGGTGTTTGATAAGTAGTTTAGGTATTGTTAAATACTCGATACATATATATACATAAAAAAGCTATAGTTGGTTAAGGACACTATGGGTATTGGTTCCATGGGTCGAGAATAGTTTTTGCATCCTTTACTTTATAGTTGGAAAGAACAATTTTATTTACTAGTGGCTAAATTGGAATTGCCAGTGATTGGTGCAAGAATCATAGAGATATTTCTTTCCTCTTCTGGATATGACATCTTTTTTTCCGAAAAATAAAATATTCTTATGTTTTAATAGTTAGGAGTTATGTCCCTCTCTGAGATCACCAAGCTAAGTGATTGAATCGTTTGTGGCTCATGTTCAAATGTATAGATCTTATTAACTTGTTCTGAACGGCTAGATGATATAGATATTAATTTTCCATGTGGAAGACAAATTAAACTCAGCAACAAATTTTGGTTGGGTCCTTTTGTTTGAGATTAGGACAATTCTTATACAAGTAACAAATATCATACAATTCATCAGGGATTTGTGGTCCCTGATTCACATTCACATTCATATCTCATACCCATAAGAATTGCTTCTTTTTGATTTGTCAACTTTGGCATGGTTTATGCTACTGCTTTTCACAATGGAAAGCTACCTTTATTAACCACTTTTGAGATTGTGTCACAGCATTAGTTTTTTTTTCTTCATTTGTTAGTGTTATATACGCCCCTTCAAGTTGAAGGTGGACGTCCCAGGTCCCAGGTTCCAGGTCCCAAACAACATAGGCTCTCTTCTGCCTCAAATTCTTCATGATTGGAGTTAAGAAGCTGCATATGTCGGTGATCCCTCAGATCACGATGACCATTTATCTCGCTCTCTCTCAATTACTAACAGTTAACATTCTGGTGGTTATAAGATTAAGGAAGTTGCAGTCAATTAGGCTTAATTACGATTACGTTACATTCGTCATTAAATATTTCCGTCTACAACACCAGGAATGTTGGAAGAAAGATTGTACAACAAAAATGATGTTTGTAATAAGAGATGACCACATTCAAGAATATATGATGAGAGGAAATACCAATGATTACAAGGCGCATATATTGTCATTAGCAAATTGAAAAAGACAATAATCATATGATCCTAGCTACAATTGCTGTTTCTGCTTTACAGTTAAAAACAATACAGTAAAACATTTCTCTTCGTAAACTACTGGGATATAAACCTCACAAGTGGAAAATGGAAGAGAAAGATAGGAATGATATATCTTGCAAAAGGTATTTACAAAGCAGACATGGGAATCAAGGAAAAGGAAAGGTTTATTTCATAGGGGATACTGTTGATACTTACCAAATTTGATGCCAGCATGAGGTAATGTTTCAATCATGTACGTATTACAAATTTGAGAACTGTTTGCCAACTTGCCCTTCTTGACGGTCACGCTTTTCTCAGGTAATATATCATTGAAGCAACGTGTCTCTTCTTTTTAATTATTTCCTTTTCTATAACCCTTTTCACATTTCCTTTCCATACATATGATCCATACTAGCTAAAAGAGTTATCATGTCATAATGTGATGCGTTTTCCTGGTTCAAGGACTCCTGCGGAATTTGTTCCAAAACCCTTATCAGTTTTACATGCTCGATCTCATGCTGCCAAGTTGTATTGTTGCGGAATATTTCCCTAGTCATCTTTTTGTTTTTTTTTTCTCTTGGTTGAAAATAAGACTAGTTAGCTTCTCGACATTTATATTCTTGGAGCTAGCCAAAAATAAAATCGAAATTCCTTTGTTGGTTCATTTATCTCGTTATCAGGCACACACATTAGCTGATTCCCATGTTTTTTATGAATAAAGCGTCATTTCAGTCTTTTGCGATTTTTCCTTGATCCTGTTAAATTAGAACATCAAAGAAAGATTGTCTTAGTATTCATTCATTCCTACGTAATTCCTTTCTTCTGGGCATGGAGAGGAAGGTGTTATTCCTCATGTGTATGCTACACTGCTGCATGCATATGCAGGGTCTGCGTTTAGGCCTTTTCTTCTTTCTTTTTGTTTCTTATAAAAGCCAATTGTTTAGCTTATTGAGTTATTCCATATATGCACTTGACAAACTCAAAAAGATGGTTAATTGGATAGTGGATTCATTCGACTGTACATTAACTTCCGGGTAACGGACAAATGCACAGCCAAGCCGTCTCAACCTTTTTGGAGGCCATCCTCGGCAGTTTCAGAAGAACATTTCTTTTATTGTTTGCTACCAGTAATAATTGTAACTTAAAAGAGTTGTAAAAGCAGAAAACTTGAAAAAAGAATACTAGTACAATCAACGGATTCGCGCCGATAATCTCTGTTGATTAGGTTTTGTATGCAAGGTTCTACTTGATCATTAGCCCTAAAATGACATTACTCAGCTGCCAACACTATTGGGAGTGGCATGATTTGACCCAACACATTTGAAACAAAAACAGAAATAGAATTTAGCAGCCCAAACATTGACCCAATAGCAGCCCTTGTTTGTTAGTACATCTTTAAGCATAATTTAGGCCCATTAGCTATTTTGGTCTAATCAGACTCACGTAAGCCACATATTTCTGAGCCACGATCCCCCATACAGACACGTATGGTTCTCTTAAAACTGCTAACCTGGACATTGAAGAATCACTACGTCTTGGGCTCAAGCCTTAGTCTCCAGTTTCACCAAATACCTACCCATGATAGAATAGTGGATTTTCAGATTATTTTCCTTTAAAATTTTGGCAAAATGTGTGAATTAATGGATTTTTTCATAAATACCTACTTAATATCTCACAATTTAATAAAGATTTCTTTTGAAAATTCTACTATATAAATAGATTATTATCCTCATCACAAATTAACTTTCAGTTAGATAAAAAATTTTATTTATCAAAATTATTTTTATAAAATAATAATAATAAGAGGGAAGTAAAAACAAATTCAGAGTCCACAACCTACATTTAGACCATCTCGCTAGCTGATGCATGTCAACACTAAGAGTTGAAACACTTTTCTAGCTCTTTAATTTTGTCTTTTGGTTCCATGAACATAAATAGTTCAGCAGCATTTAGATTTCTCTTTTACCTCCATTGATATGATATATCTTAATAAGTGTTGCGGTACCCACAAAAATCAAACACCATATTGACAAGATAAATTAACTAAATGTAATTAATTCATAACATTACCTTTCAAAGAATATAAGATGATCAAGACAATTTCTTCTTATTTTTTAAGTAAGGAAAAAAAAACTTCTCTTCGGAATTAGAGGAGTAAAAGAATTAGAACCAGAAATAGCATTCTAGTTCAACTTGGTATTTACAAATATTACCGAGCTTCTTTAATGTCTATAATTTTCTACTTCAAAAGTATTAGACGTGGTAAAGTTATAGAAATCATTCAAATGCTCCTCTCATGCATTGAAAATTGGTCGGGTTGGCCTAATGAGGCCCGGCCTAAGGCCCACTTCTAAGCCCAGGCACAGACATCCTGATAACGGGAGATCGTCTCCCATGCAAACACGATGAGTCACGTAGAGACCTAAACCTAATGGCAACCTACCGTG
>JANZXV010000211.1:24626822-24641119 GCA_027576455.1 Erythroxylum roigii | reverse complement strand
TTAAAAATTATTGTTATTTCATATTAATTGTCATTATTATTTATTATTAAGATTTTTGAAAACATGGTTGATGTAAATAGTAAACTAGTAAAGTGTACAGTACAACTGTATAATATACTAATATGGACTATTTTGCTATTTTTAAAAATTTTAGGGACTATTTTATAATTTTAAAAAATTCTCCGAAACAATACCCAGTACCAACCGGAACTGGTACAGTTCCGTTCTAGAGCTCAATCCGGTACTGAGCCCAGTACGATATTCATAACTTTGACTGAAACAATTGAGGAAACATAAAATTAAAATAAATATAAAATTAATAAACAAGTAATTTCCTCGATAATGACACAAACATTTTGATTATTTTAATTTGAAACACATAAAATTGATTGTAACAAGTTATAAAATCTAGAATATCTTAGAGTATTGATCCCATGAGAATTATAACTGCTATTTTTTATTAATGCTAGCCAAATAAAATTAAACAAATCAAATTTTATGAAAAAATAACTAAAATCCCAATTAAAAAAACAAGATGATAAACTAGCAAAAAGAAATTAATTAAAAAAATGATACGTTTTGGGGCTTCACTTATGAGGAAACTCAATTATTATGCAAGAATAATTATTAAGTTTAAATTAATAATTAACCTAAAGTATATGTGTTCTCTCTTGACATATATAAGAATATCCAATTAAGAAATTACCTCATCTCGATGCGTAATACCTAATTGAACTCATTAAACATATCAAATCTATTAGTTTCCTTTATTTAGGATACCTTTGTATCTAGATGTAGATTTTATTCTCCTAGTGCATATATTATACTTTAAAACCTTTCAGTCCTTCATACAATCACTAAGATTGAATATATGTTGGTTAGGTATAAATCCAACAATTAAGATCATTGAGAATAAATTCAACCAAGGGAATAATCAATCATACATTAAAAATAGAAATATCACATATAAACTACATCACTAAACCTAGCTAGGGACTTAATTACTAAAAATCATTTAAAAAAATCTTTAACATTAAAGGAAGTAGAGAATAAAAAGATAGAAAAGATGTCCCCATTTATATCCAAGTTGAGGGGGATCTCTTCTAATCTAACTTCCATCCTTTCTCAAGTTAAGAAATAGTAAAACTATAAATTAATGAAAAGTGGTTACCAAGAGCCTCTCACCAGTCCCCTCCCCCTCTAAAACTTGCCCATAATGAACCGTAATATTTATATTCTTGGGTTATATAGTAGACTTTCAAGGTGATTGAACTTAAAATTTTGCACATCTTTACATTTTAGATCACAAGTTTGACAATTATCCAGCTTCCACACTAGCATTGGTTAGCTCGTCTATCAACACCATGTAATCTTCACTTTACTCAATATTGTAATCGATGTTGATCTTGTGCTACTTATCTATACTTCTTCAATTATTGACTTCTTTGAGCTTGAATTGATCTTTAATACCTTTTACAAAGTTATTTTCCATCAAGTTAGCTTCTAATTTACTTTGATTTCACCTTAATCAAACAACCATAGAGAAATTTATACTTTAATCTAAGTTTCCCCCCTTAAATTATCACCTATAAGGCAATAAAGCAAACATAAAAATACATCATATGATTCCACATAAAATATTTTATAAAGATGCCAAATTATAAACCAATTTAACCTTTATAAACATGAAAAATATTAACTTATCAATCATATTTTAGGTGCCTTGTCACTATCAAGTATTTTAGGGTTTTTGGCTGTAAATTTTAAAGTATATAGGTGTATATAATAATTTAGCTTACTAGAATTTATGGATGTGTTGGTTACTTAGAAATAATATTGATTAATGGACTTATATATTTTGATTTCATCTATTAGAAATTTAATTTGAAAATGACTTAATTCTAAGCCTCTAGCTTCGTAACAAATGTAACAACTTATAAATTAACATGACCTTATAGATCTTTTTTTTCGATAACCTAGGTAAATAGTGACTATGAACTTCAGTAAACCATTTTATAAAGTTTTATTACCAAAGACATTATTTATCATATCATTACTTATTTCATAAAATTAAAGGCTTTCATTTAATGATTTTTTATATCATATTTTCAACAATCATTTTTAGGGTCATAGCTCATGCCCTTTTACTAAACATAGTTTAGTAACTTCTAACTTCACAACCACTAGAATTCTTAAGTGGGCTTGATTAGGGTAAATATGTGATGAAGTAAGAAACTGATGTGATAACTTATTTCTGTAACATACATGAAGGAAAGGCACTCATTTTGCCCACATAGTAGAGGTATGAATTAGTTAATCATTTTGCATTGACCTTTACTGTTACAAAATAATAATTATCTGAAGATAACATTAATGTTTTTGCATGTGGGTAGCAACCTTGACGTCTACCAAAATAATGATGCAAACATATAAAATAATGTCACCTAGTAATGATAATAAGCTATAATATTCAAATGAGAAAGATCTCCAAAAATTATATGTATAAAATTTTTACCTTTTAACATCTTTACAGATGTGCATTATGTAATAATGTAAGGATGTCTTATGTAGATTTTTGACACCCTATATAAGTATTGTGTTATGTTTTCTATATAGCTATTATACATATTTAAGTGTCTTTTTAATGGATACTGAATTAAAAATTTATAACAATTATTTAATGAACATTTATAACTTTCAATATAATGAAGCATCTTACTTTTGTATCAATAGATGAAGTTCCTTATTTATTATATGCATATATTAATTATGGAATACAAATATAGTGAGGTCTATATTCATTTATTATATAATGGATAATGTTAACGTCACACTTACCTTTTGCTCTATTTTTAACTAATTAATGAATTGCTTAGTCTACTAAATGATTATGGAAAATTCATATAAAATTATAAAACAAACATAAAAAATAAAAGAAAGTATGGAAAGAGAGAAAACTAATTTATATTGGTTCATCTAAACAACGTTTGACTTACATCCACTTACCAATTTTCACTTAAGAATTCATTATCTTCTTCATTTAATAGGTAAAAGGAGACTTTTCATTTATTTGTCATGAGGGAAAAGGAGACCTTATAATCATCTTACTTTGCCATGAGTGACGAGTAACCCTTTCCAAAAAGTGTTCAACATTAAAAGAAGCCATCACAAAGTATATCCAAAGCAATTTCGTATACCACTCAAAAACTCCTATTGAACACATCAATGAACAAAGGTTCAATACGTGTCATTAATGCAAACACACATTCTCTAGCCTCTCAAGGCTCGTAGTAATTATTAAGTATGTCTAATCTATCTCCCAAAACTCATATATAGTCTATTTATACTCAAAATAACCAAAAATAGTTGTTAAAAAATTATCCATTACAACGACTAGTAATAGTATTAGTTGATCATTCTAAACATTGGTAAACCATTTGATAAGTTGGCCAACTAATATGGTCACAACCTTAAAATACTTAACATTTTGGTTAACTATATTGCCACACTAGTCGACTAGGATATACAAAACCTTAATATTGGTTGCCCAAATCACTAAGTTAGTCAACCGAACTTCTTGAGGTGAGTTTCAAAACTTCTCAAATTTTTTAAAGATCAAACAAATTATTTTGAAAAAAAAATTGATTAAAATTCATTTAAAAAGCTCCCCAAATTTTTATTTAAAGATTAAGATATTTTTAATCAAAATAAACTTTCTCTTAAATGCAAAAAGATTTATACATTATGCCTATTTGCAAATGATCATGTAATGATTGAGCTTCTAAATCACTAAAATGACTAATATAAGATTACAAGAAGGATTATAATGATTTGCTTAGGTCTTAATATGCTTGATTCTTCCAAGTTCTTAGTTCTTCACTTAAATTACATATATGCTCCACTTTGCTCATTTTATCCATTCTTTGATTGCTTAATTGATTTAGTTGGCTCCTTTGCTCACTTTACTCACTTACTCACTTTACTCTTTATTGAACTTGATATTTCACATATTAACTTTCTGAATATCACCAATGATAAAAATATTATTAGTAAAATATCTTTTATCCTTAGAAGTATGGATTGGACCATCATTTGATCCAATAATCTCCTGCTTTTTTATGATCACAAAATACCTGATGATATTGAAAAAATAAATAAATGACATGGAGTAAGTTCTCTTTATGTTAAAGCAATATGCAATTTATGCTCCCCCTTAATGTACACGTTAGAAAATGATCAAGTGTTAACATTACCATTCTCTCCCCCTTTTTCTTAATATTAAAAGGGTATATGATATATAAATCTATAAGCATTAAAAGAAAAAAAATTTACTCTCTTAATTTTCAAAAACTATATTATATAGGTAAAGAGTACATGTAAATCATTTATAAAATTAAATAGAAACTCTTATAGTTCTTATGTAACAATGTCACCCTTAGGTATATATAAGTTCTCCTCCTAAATATACATGCCAAGTAAATATTCCTAAATATTGTCAATATAAATGTGAGTGGTTATCTCCCTTTATATATCACCAATTGTTGCATCCATTTCTTCCTCACGTAGTTTAATAATTAGTCTTTTGATACTGATTTTCTTCCTTGGGTCATGTAGGGACTTCTAGTAATTTTTTGAAATAAATTGTTAGTGATACCATTAATGTTTCTTATTTGATATCTATGGAGGTGATATCAATTATTGGTATGCATTTAAAGCTACTTGAAATTACAGTATAAGGCAAAGAAGTAAACATTTTCTGAGTACACTATACAAACTTGAGTAACTAAAGATTAGTGTTTAAACCTTTTTCAACCCATATCTTTTTAAGTTTACTTAATAATCATTATTATAAAGAGAATTTTATATAGATATATTTATAATAACTGCAAAAGTGACATCTCAAGTAAGATGATTTGAAAATATATGAATTGTGTAAGTGTAGCCTATATGAATGTGACATATATGTATTTATAGGTCTTGAGGGATGATAAAGGTGATATAATTCTCTCTTTTGGATATAAATTATCAAATGACATGTTTCTTTAAGGAAAATATGGCCTATGTTAAATATGAGAAAGTATCAAGCCTTTTATGCTTATAATGAGACCTATGCCATTTTGGTAAAGAGGGCTATATGAATGCGAATGATGTTTCATGTTATTTTGGGATAACTTTACATAAAGATTATGCCTATTTTTTCCTTCAATGCTATGTGCTTTAGGTTTAGAATATGACCAATTCATGAATGCATGGAATATTCCTTTTACATTGGACCTAGAAGATGACGGATAGGCATATGATTTTTGTACATATTTAGAATGTGCAATATGCTTATAGGATGATTTAGGTGATTTAGGCATAGGCTCATCACATAAATGCTTGGCCCTCACAAAAATATTCTTTTCATTAGATGTTGCACTTCCATAAGTGAAACCATTTCCATGCTTATCATTAGAGATATTTTTTGATCTAAGCATGTTATTAAAATTTTCACTACTTATGCTGAATCTAGATAAGGACTCTTTAAGGTTATTAATCTCCTTTTTCAACACTTTATTTTGATATATCAAATCATGTTTATTATTATTATCAACAAACAATCTCTTATATTCTTTCATGTTATGCATATAACATTTTAATTTTTGATTTTCAATCATAAATATATCTAAGAATTTTTTAACCACTTTATAATTGGAAGATAGATTTCTTCCTTTTTAAGCTCATCATTTCTAGACATTCAACAAGTTCTTTGTAAGACAAAACATCATCATTATCATCACATTTATTATCGTCAAGAGAGTTTGAACCAAAGGATACCATATCATTATTTGTCATAAAGCATATGTTAGTAACCTTATTATTTGATTATGTACTTTCATATTCACTTATATTTCCCATTGAGATGTAACAACAACATGTTTATTTAACCATCTATAGAGCTCAACAACTTTCTCTTGGATGAATGGGACCTACTCCAAAGGTATCTTATACATCCAAATCACCCCTTGCTACCATCGCCTCATCTGATGCTTGAATAATCTCTTCCTAGTTCTTTAGTGAATGAATGCTCTTTATCTTTGCAATGATAGCAAAGTCTATGCAGAAGTAAACCATAATGTAAATAAGTAATAGATTTATCAATGTGAACAACTATAATGGTACTTGAGAAACCAAATGTTATAGAACATCAATGATAGTATAATAATAAAAGCAAACTTGAGAACACACAAGCTCAATTCATCTCTATTTACAATGAAAAGTATTATATCCTCTTAAAACATTTGAGATATACCATTCTTGTTGATTGTGTCTCTGAACACAAAATCGGTATAATATTTCAAGTTGTTATGTAAGGCACTAATATATTTTGTTCCTTTCTATTTCTAAACATATCTTGAAGATAAGATAGGCATTAGTATAGTCATGCATCTCACAACTCTATATAACAACTTCATCATTTTCTTAGCATTGTATATTTTTGCAAATCTTTTCTCCTTGGCATGCGTTAATATCCTGATAGCAATCTACTGAAGAAATGATAAGAAGAAAATATAGGCATAGCAAGAGAGAAAGAAAAGAAAAGAAAAGAGTATATTAATTATGAAAATTAGGTACAAAGAATATAATTGGCAACTTTTAAGAGGTTGCCTCTCTCCTACACAAAAATCATTGACAATAATTTTATCATTCCTTTATCATTTCCTTCTATGTCTCCTTATATGTTACTTATATAGCAATATTTTAAAATTATTCTCTATGACATCATATAATTAACTGGCCACTTACCATTTTTAAGACCTATTCCTATCAACTCTGAACCCTTTTTTGCCTCTCGTATTATAGGCGATAAGATTGAATTATCTTTTTTTTGGTAAATCAGAAATTTAAATTAATAAAAAAGGGTTACCTAACCTATGAACATGAGGAACTCTACAAAAATAGTTCCTTATGAATCAAACCAACCACAGCATCCTGCCTAGACGAATATACCAACCAAGATGACCTTTTAGGAAGGCATATCTAACCAACTACACAAAACATTTACAAAATACCATAGTAAAGAAATACATTAAATACATTATCATTTACAAGGCTAAAATCGGAAGTTCATACTCAGTTCCACATCAGAAACCATAAGTTCTCGTCTACCTTGCATGAGTGAAGCCGCTTTGCTGTACTTTCCATTTTGTTGAAAGGTTGGTGATTTACGAAGGAAGATAAAGGTGCAGCTCTTTTCCTTGCTCCTTACGTCCCTGTTACCCCTTGTATCCCTAACAGCTTAGTCCCACGTCTGAGCGCGTCATCATATTACCTCATAATTCTCACTCATCCTTCTTTGGTTAAAACCGTATACTTGCTTCTAAGTCTTTAACACTCCAACAGAGGAGTAGGATTGTCCTACTATCACAAATTATCAAAAACTAGAAGTACCTAAGATGAAGGGATTGATGGTGTCCCTCTAGTTTCAATTGTCTATCATAGTTCCATCCGAAGGGTGTGCTTTCCTACTGTTTGGATTTATGAGCATCTTTGCATAAACATCTTTGATGTTTCTGTGAAGATCTCTTAGCTACCAACTCTTTGCTTTACTGATTGGAAACACAGACTTATCTTGGGGCTGGATTCCCTTATGCTTTTAGTTACAGAGATAGATTGATACCTTCCCTTTTGCAGACCTGAAAACAAAAATTGCAGAGATATTGTTAGTTAATAATAGCTCCTACCATTACCTTCTCTTGGTGTTTGAGCTTAGATGCTCCATAACTTGGAAGATCACTCTGGAGTTTAAGCTCCCCATATCTAAGGCCTCATCTTTGAAGGTTCGAGAATTCCTTTATTTCCAAAGGTTATAAACTGTAACTGAAAGGAGGATAGGAAAAAAAATTGAGGTCATAAGTTCAAAATTTTGGTGCTTGGCTCAACCAATTAGGAATGGAATGGAGGTTTATCTTATTTGGAAGGCTTATTTGGAAATGATTAAGGAAATGTACCCAAAAAGTTTTTGAGAAGGAACATTCAAAGAATAAATGTTATGTTGTTTCATTATCCATGGAGCACAAAGAACAATGATTTGGGGTGTGAAGATAGAGGAATCTATCCCTTATTTGCAACTTTCTAAGGAAAGCCAACCATAATATGAAGGAGCACCTAGGGCTGTTCCTTTTAAACCAAACCAGTTTATGCCAAGGGACTCTCTGAATCGGGGGTCTCAAAAAATTGTAGGCTAAAACATTAGTATTCTGATTTGAAGAACTAGCTAACCATTCCAAGAAATCTGGTTTTGAGTTGTTCGGTTGGTACTGTAGGGGCTCTAGGTTTTCAAAAATCTCAACAGTTGCCTCTTGCCAACACCACTGATTGTTTCTAATAACTTTTGTTTTCATACTTAATTTTGACCCATTGATCACTCTCGGGGTGGAGAAGTGCTTTAGGATTCCTCTTGGATGCCATGGATCTTTCCATAAAAGAGTAGAAATATCATTTCCTATCCTAAATCTAAATTGGTTCCCTATTTTGTCCCTCACGGATAATATTTTCCTCCAACTCCAAGAACTATTGTTAGTAGGTTGGGCACTCTAGAAATTTCTCAAAATGATGGTATGAACCCACTTAACCCATATAGCTTCATTGTCATTAAACAAAAACCAGATCCTATTTCCTAACAGTGCATTATTCCATATAGGTAAGTGTTTGATCCCTAAACCCCCTCCCTTTGGATCTACAAATGTTAATCCATTTGACCTTAGCATGGGATTTTGAATACACCTTCCCAGCCCACAAAAAATTCCTATGTTTTGCCTCTGTCTCCTTTAGGATGGAAGAAGGAAGAATGAAAATTATAGACCAGTAAACTTGAAAAGAAGAAAGTACATAAATCACCAATTGAAGCCTGCCAGCATAGGAAAGGTTTTTATTGGTCCATTTGTTAATCCCAGCGTCAATCTTCTCCAATAAGGGAAAGCAGTCCCTTCTAGACAACCTTCCTTTTAAGAGAGGTACCCCCAAATACTTTATGGGGAGATTACCTTTCATGTGTCCCGAAATCATTTCCATTTGATGAGTCAAATGGTCCATATCAGGGGATAAGAAAAATTGACTCTTAGAAGGGTTTATGTCCATTCTAAATAACTGTGAAAAGGTGCTCATACAGTCTAGCAATGATTGTACTGAATTCAAGTCAGCATGGCAAAACAATATAAGGTCATCAGCAAATAAGAGGTAGGTGAGTTTAAGAGTTTTGCACCTCCAGTGGTATTTGAAAGAAGGGTTACCATCTAGACAAGCATTCAAACTCCTAGAAAGGACTTCCATACAAATAATGAAAAGGAATGGGAATAAGGAGTCTCCTTGTTTTAGGCTTAACTTTCCTCTAAAAAATTTAGAGGGGGATCCATTGATCAAAATCGAATATGAAGGGGAAGATATGCACTCTTTAATCCAATCAATGAACTTTCCAGGAAATCCCACAGCTACTAGAGCATTCATGGGAAAGTCCCTTTGTATAGAGGCATAGGCTTTTTGAAGGTCCACTTTGAAAGCACATCTCTTATGGTTATTGGATAGATGGTAATTCCTAAGAATTTCTTGAGCTAGCAAAATTTTATCCCCTATTCGACGATTTTTAATGAAAGCACTTTGGTTTGGGCTAACAATAAAGGGAAGAGACTCTCTCAGCCTATTTGTTATAATTTTGGCAATCACCTTATAAATCATATTAAAGCAAGAAATAGGTCAGTAATCTAACATTGTGGAAGGGTGATCCTTTTTTGGAATGAGGGAGATGAAAGTGGAATTAAGCTTTTTAAGAAGTTTCCCATGCTTAAAAAAGTTTTTTATAGCATCGGTAACTTCCTCTCTAATAATATGCCAAGTTTGTTTAAAGAAGAACCCATTAAACCCATCTGGGCCCGGGGCCTTATTCGAATTGAGAGAATTGAAAGCCTCTCTTATCTCTTGTGCTAAAACTTCAGCAATAAGGGAGTTTAAAAGGCCTTCTGGTAAAGAAAGAGGGAAGAGATTTTCGACAAACTCTTTAGAAAGGACAAGGGCTTTATTATTCCCTATAGAACCTTGAAAATGTTCAAGAAACTGAACTTGAATCTCTTTAAGACCTACAATTATATTCCCATTTCCCACTTTTAAAGAGTGAATGTTGTTTCTATTTCTGTTTGCAATAAGAGAGTTGTGAAAAAATTTGGTGCTCCTATCCCCTTCTTTGAGCCATTTAATATAGGAAGATTGATTGAAGAAAGATTTATGATCATCTAGAGCTCTAATTAATTCATTAACGGCTTCAGGCTCCTTAGCCTTCAAAAGGGAAGACATGGACAAAATCCTCATTTGATTGTGAATGTTGTTGAGAATAACTTGACATCTCTCAACTCTGTCATTCACATCACCTACCTAGTCAGAATTAAGAGATTTAAGGGCTTTTTTAACCAACTTAAGCTTAGACACTACACAAAACATTGGAGTACCCCGAACCTGATGGGACCAAACATCCTCTACTGTCTGAAGGAAGTTAGGCTAATTGACTAGAAAGTTTGAAAACCTAAAGGGAGAGGATCTCTTTTGCTGACTTGTTAAGGCCCTAACCACTATTGGAGAGTGATCTGATATGTTTGGATTGTGAATGACACTATAAGAACTGGGAAACCTAGAGCTCCACACTAAATTGACGAGAGTTCTATCTAGCTTCCTAGCAATAAAGAGATCTCCACATTACTTGTTGTTCCAAGTAAAACTTGGACCACTAGCATTTAGATCAAATAAAGTCAGTCCTCCATACACTTCCTAAAATCACTCATTCCATACATAGCCGAGGAACTTATGGGGTCTGCCTCATGAGAGAACAGAATCGCATTGAAGTCCCCCGCTATAATACAAGGTTGATTGCCAACAATTAAGTTAATATTTGATAAAGTAGACTAAAGATTCTTCCTATGTTGAGATTATTAGACCCGTAAACACATGTCACAAAGAAAGAAGAAGAATAGTTTATGGGAGTCACCTCTAAGTGAATCAATTGATCATTTGAGCTAAGCATAGAACATAAGAAGCGGTCTGGGTTCCAAGCTAACACTATCCTTACATTTAAAGCATGATCTACATTGCTATAATAATGCCATCCAGGAAACATCGAGGAGCAAACATTATTCAGAATAGAAGGAGACCTTATTCTAGATTCAATCAAACAAACAAAAGAAACAGATAATCTCTTAAGACAAGCTTTCACAGCTAATTGTTTTTTAGGGCTATTAAGCCCCCTAATATTCCAAAAAACTAAGTCCATAACACAAACAAGACTATAACAAACTCTTACTTGTGTTTCCTCCTAGATTTCCTACTTGTTCTCTCAGTGAAAACTCCCTTCGCCCCTCCCCTTTGACCAGGACTACTAGGAACCAATTCAAAAATAGGAGAGGAAGGAATTGTACCTACTTGATTAACAACATGAAGGTTTGGATCCTCAAGCTCTCCACTCGATTCATCTTCCTTATGGTGATCCTCGCTTATTTGATAAGTCTACATGAAGTACTAGCATCCTTATCACCTTGTTTTTCCATCTCTGCCGCATGGTCCATCTGTTAAGATCCTTGGTCCAAACTTTTCTCAATTTGAATATCAGGAATTGTTGTCTCCTTAGGACTTTGAATTGTCTTCTCTAAGGTTGAATCTTGCTCCTGCCTTTGCTGATTTGTACTTTGTGGTATTGTCTCGTTCTCTTTCACCAACTCTTGTTGCAATCCTATCTCAAACCGCCTCCTTGTAGGTGCCCATTCCTTTTTCTGTGCTTGGTACTTGGGTTTCCATTCATATTCAATCTTAATTTCCTTAAAGTTTAGCTGCCCATCTTCATTATAAGTGGCCAGTTGGAAAGAGGAAGCCCAACTCCTCTGTAATTCTAACTCCACACACATTCTTGCATACACTATTTTAGACATCCTAGCAGCCTGAGTATCCACGAGTAAAGGATGTCCTATAGCATTTGCTATTCGTCCCAGCCCTTCTGTGTTCCAATATTTGACAGGTATATTGTAAAATCTTGCCCACACCGGAGCTAACCTAATCTCTTCTTTCTCCCCACCATTTAGGCACCATTTTCTCAAGAATAAGGGTTTACCTTGGGTATGCCAAGGACCCTTTTCCAGAACCATATTCAGTCCTATCTCAGATTCAAATTTAAATAGGGAATTGTTGGAGCTCGTTATTAAAGTTTCCTTAAGCCCATACTCTGCCCAAAACTTTGCTAGTGCTCGCTGAACCATAGGAAAAGCAGGATGCTTATCGATGAAGAAGCCTATCAGAGTTTGTCTGAATAGCACTGCTCCCTTCTTTGCTAACTCTGGAGGGGGTATGACGTAGATCTGGTCCTCCTCAACCTCCAGAGGATAGTAGGTCAGAGCTTTATCTTTCGAGGACTCCTCTATTCCTTCCGAGACTATAGACTTCCATGTTCTGATGCTCTCTAAAGTTTTAACCTTCGGGGGGTGGGTGGATGTTTCTGGTACCGAGGTCTGTTGATCAGGAAAAGGGGTTTTTTGTCGCTGGTTTAAGGATACAAGGGGCGATTTGCTAGATGGAGCATTTTCCAGGGGAGGTCTGGGATATTTGGGTTAATGTTTTGGTTTCGATTAGGGTTAGAGAAAGAGGAGTTATTGTGGAAGCTAGGTGAATGGAAAAAAAATGGGTCAAGGGGATCAAGAGGGGTACGGGTTTGGGTTGGAGAAGCATAAGAAGCCATAGAGGGAGCAAAACTCACCAGTTCTCTCTGAAGTTATAGGTGCCTCAGCTCGCCACTCTCTCGTTCATCGCTCATCTAATTTTTGTTGTTTTTGACACATCTACTTATGTTATATTTTCTTATGCATTTCAATGTCTTTTCAATCCTTTTTTTGTGTTTCAATACTCATTTTGTGTTTACGTACAGATTAAAGGATTGAACATAAATATATGCTAAAAGGAAGAAGTTTGACAAAGTTTGTCAATATGAGATGTCGTGATGAGTTTGTTAGTGTTTAGGGCATTTGGAGGAGTTTCAGAGGAGGTACGAATCAAAACACAGGCCCACAAGCTCGAGCATAGGCCTACGATAGAGAGCAAACAAACTAGCCACGATCGTGCACTAAAGGCCAAGACCGTGGCCCGCACGCAGACAGACACGATGTTGCTTTCGAATTCAAGTTTTTAAGGGATTTTTTAGACTTTTTACGCACAGGAAAACCCTAGGGTTTACCCTAAATAGAAAATACAATATAAAGAAAGAGAAATGACCTAGAAAGAGTTGTCCAATCTGCCACTTTTGGGAAAACTCTAAGAAGAGAGAAGGGCTCTCAAAATCTGCCATTTTTGGAAAAACTCCAAGAAGAGAGAAGGAGAAGCAGAGAAATTATTGTCACTTTCCATAAACTTAGCTACTCTCTCTTAGTTTCAATTCTTTATTTTCATATTCATTCCATTAGTTTAAAGCTTTCTTAGAGCTAATCATATTTTCACATGTTCTAGAATGTTTAGAATGAATGTTTGATGGATTTTACAGTTGAAATTTATGAACTTTGTAAGGAACCTTTATGTTATATCAATGGATGTTTATTCCTTCAATTTTCCAAAATTATTCTTGGTTGTTTGAGCTTATTTATGTGTTTATCAAGTATGAATTTATTGGATATTTGAATGTTTAATGGTTTATGTTATGGGTTTTTACTTATTTGTGATCTTTTTGATTAATTTGTGCTTAATAGTTAGGATTTATGCATGTTCTTAGGTTTATGATCAATTAATTTGGATTTTTTGTTCAAGTTATGTGTTCTGGAACTTTATTTTTATGCAGTTAGTTTAGATTTTGTAGTTTAGGTTATGATTAGTTATTTGTTGGCATAAAGGGTTTTGATTTCTATTAAGTTAGTGTTGAATTTTGCTTTTTATTACTTCATTTATAATTTCCAACCTTGGTTTTATTTAATTATAGTTTTGTTTATTTAAGGTTTATTTTGCTTAATATGAACATGTGTGGCTAGAATACTTAGAGGTTTGGAGATATTATAAGGATGAAGGGATGGAAATTATGAGAATGGAGTTGAACTTGTTTCGTAGCGGCCCCTTACCGCAAGGTACACACCGGGACCCTCGCAGGTCATTGCGGTACATATCCTACGATAAGGGTGAGCTACGAACAATCACTACAAACACTTTGCATGGCATCATAATAAAACATCAATAAAAAATCACAATGTTTTTTAAACCAAAATTTTCCTCATTTCATTTCATCAAAATCAGAAGTTTATACACTTGTCATC
>JANZXV010000211.1:24541124-24563177 GCA_027576455.1 Erythroxylum roigii | reverse complement strand
TCAGGGTTTAAGCTTCAGTCAGTTTATGCTCACCACCAAAGTGAGTTAATAACCAGTGTTAGGTATCAGATTTAGCTATCAGCCAGCCAGCGGTTCCGAAGGTGAGCTTCAGCTAGGGCTCACCACCCGGACCAGTCGGGCCTCAGGTTCGGGGTCCGACATGGATAATAATCAGTTATGGTTTGGATTTAAAACCATTTTTAAAACACGGTTCAGCTACGTGACTTAATAAGTACCAAGTTTTTAAAAAATTTTGATCTAAAGATAATGAAAGACCATTATTTTGTCCCGTAAGGCTTTCAATACTGGAAAATATCAAATACATATGTCATCCAATACAATCACGAGTACCCAATACCTTACTAAAATGAATGAGAAAATAGAGTGCTACAAACTAGGATGATACCTGTATGATCTATAATGTTTCTTCTCACTGTTGGTAGGTCTTAATTTCTCTAAACTTTATGTTAAACTGCATATGCGAAACTGCATCAGAGAAATATTCTTTTCTCTCACCAAATGCTAAACTGCATCAAAGAAAACTTTTATGCTCTCTCACCAAATGCTAAACAGCATGCGAGAACATCTTTATGGGATTAAACACTTATATCCCTCTATATCATGTTACAATCCATGTTACGTGTCTCAGTGGCATAGACACAAGTTCAATCTGCATATATGTTCAATGAACTTCAAAAGGCTTCAGATCGACACAGATCCTACGGCTTTCATATGCATTATGACTACGTATGAAAACTCGAGGATAATAAAGATGATCATCTTTATAAACAAATAACCATACCGTCATAATGCATCAACATGTATAAACATACAAGGCACAAAGACAATAATCCCTAACTAATAATGTCTAAAGACTTTAAAACACCTATACTGAATACATGTCGTTGAAATATAAGTGGGTGAAGTCCTTTAGTTAAAGGATCAACTAACATTTCTTCAGTCCTTAAATGCTCTACTTCAATGTCACCTTTTTGTATCAACTCCTTTATAGTCAAGTATTTGACCACCAAATACTTAGACCCTCTGATGTTCTTATTTTTATTACTAAACAACATAATAGCAAGATTATCACAGTAAAATTGAATGGGTCTAGTAACTGAATCAACCACAAATAGCTCAGAAATTAAGTTTCTAAGCCAAACTACCTGTGAAGCAGCTTTATAACACGCTAAAAACTTCGCATGCATCGTCGAGGAAGCCACTAGTGTCTGCTTGATGCTCTTCCATGATACTGCACCTTTTACTAACATGAAAATGCAACCTAAAGTGAAATTTTGATCATTCGAATACATAACAAAATCATAATCCATATATCCTAAGAGGTTAGATCGTTAACTTATCTGTATGTCAACTTATAATCCTTGGTACCCTTTAAGTATCTCAGCACTCGCTTGACTGCATTCTAATGGTTTATATCTGGGTTAGCTAGATATCGACCCAACAATCCAATAGCAAATGCAATGTTCGGTCTAATGCACACATGGTCATACATCAGACCACCAACCGCACTAGAATAAGGAACATTCTTCATGGCATCTCTCTGTACTTTATTCTTTGAACACTGCGCCAAAGATAATCTCTCACTATGAGATATAGGTGCTACAATCGATTTACAGACAGCCATATTAAATCTTTTTAGCACCCTCTCAATGTATGCACTCTGTGAGAGGCCTAATGAGTGTTAAGATCTGTCCCAGTGAATCTGCATACCTAGGACAAAAGATACTTCACTTAAACCCTTCATGTCAAAATGCTTGGCCAAAATTTGCTTAACCTCATGCAACATGGTCAAGTCATTTGATAAGAGCAATATACCATCTATGTACAATAATAGGAAGATAACTTTGCTCCCCTTAACCTTATAATATAAGCATCTTTCACCTTTGTTTTCCACGAAGTCGAAAGAGGTTAAAACTTCATCAAATTTTAGGTACGATATAACTCTATATCATAATGAGCTATTATTACTATAATCACTTTGGACGCATCCTTAGAGGACACGGGAAAGAAGATAACATTAAAGTCAACTCCTTCTCTTTGATTGAACCCTCTGGAAACTAATCGAGCCTTGAAACGCTCAACTTTACTTTGAATGTCCTTATTGGTCTTAAATAACCATTTAGTTGGTAGTTTTAAATTTCTACCAAATAAACTACATATTCTAATAATAGACAGTTTAGTCGGTAGTTATTAGATGTAGCATAAACTATATGGAGGTAATTGAGTGATCACCCTAAAGTAATTAGGGAGAATATTCTATTGTTCTCGATTAGTATTGATTCTAGAAATTCTTGACCAAGGTAGAATGACATTTGTAAACTCAATGACATTTTGTAAAGAGTTTACAAATGTCATTAATTGAATTAATAGCTAATGATAGAGAACTAATATGATTGGACTCAAAATAGGATTAGACATTAATATCATACTCTATATCTAATCGGAATATTGTATAATGAAAGGATTAAATTTTACGAAAAAATTTTGCACGAAAAGATTAATTAAAACTACTTTAACATTCTTAAATATGTAGGTAGTCATGATATGTTGCTAGATATCAATTATTTAAAAGAGGAGAAAAGATTACACTAGAAGCCTTTATTTAAAAGAGGAGATCAAGATTACACTAGAAGCCTACACAAATGCAGATTATGTAAGCTCTATAGTGGACTAAAGATCAACATCAGGATAATGTGTTTTTATGGGAGGAAATTTTGTTTCCTAGAAGAGGAAAAAAATGTTATGGCAACGTCAAGTGCAGAATCAGAACCAGATCCAGGCATTAAGGGTTTGTGAGTTCCTTCGGTTAAAAATAGTTCTTGATGGCTTAAAAAATAAATGGTAAGGTCCATTGAAATTATACTCTAATAATAAGGTTGTAATCAAGATTGTACATAACCCTATTCATCATGTCAAATTAAACATGTGGAAGTTGATAGGAATTTTATAAAAGAGAAATTGGAAATTGGCGTGGTATGCTTGCCCCTCATCTCATTAAAGGAGCAAATAGTTTTTAGCAAAAGTAGTGTCCACTACATCCTTTGAAGACTTTATTAACAAGTTGAAACAATTATTTATGCACTTTTGATAGGAAATAATTATTTAGAGTATTTTATGGGATAGTTTTTAATTGGTTGATTGTGTGTTTATGTATATCTTAGAATTAGTCGCCCGAATGTGTATATCCCTATTCTATTAGCTATTCTAGGAATCCTTTCATGTATATATTGATTTGTAACCTATTCAAGAAATATTGAATATAATTTGCAATCAAGCCCCACTTCTTTGACCAAAACTTGATCAGAAAAATTTCAAAAGTTTTTCAAAGGGTATTTTAAAGATTAAAAGGACTTACTTTGAAATCAAAACTTTAATTCTTCTTAATAAATTCAAAAGATTTGTGCACTAAGTTGAAAACATGATTTGCCTATACATGAAGAGCCCCTAAATCATTAAAATAACTAATAAAAAATACAAGAAAGATTACAAATAAATTTGTAGAATTGTTGTGTCATAATCTTTCTTGATCTTAATCTTCTTAGTTAGCTTGAACATATTTGGTCTCTATAAATTGCTTCCTGACTTCATTTCATGTTACTTTCTTTGGAGACATCAAAGAATAAATCATGAGTAATAACTATAATTTATTATCATCAAAGACACAAATTGTAACCTCTTTTATTTTAATAAAATTAAAATAAATTTTAATTAAAAATAAAAACAATAATAATGCTCATTTATGTTCAATTTAATAAACTTTGTGGTCATTTGAAATATATAAGTTTGATTAGAACCTCTTTTCTACTATAAGGTACTATATGCTACGTTTTAGATTTTTAATGATTTACATCAAATATCAAGAGGTATAATGTCCAAAAAACGGGGTGTTAGCTTTGATGGATGGGTTGTCTTGCTAATTTTCCAACGCAAAGCCAACAACACGTGGAGTTCCGTGCGTTTTTGCCCTTACACGTGTGGGCTCCCTCTTTAAAGAATCAATTGCTTGCACGTCTTATTTCCCCAATTGTCCAATTTGCTATCGTGCTTGCCCTCCCAAAATTCCCAGCTACTTGCAAGCTTTCCACTTTAAACACTGGACAAGTGTTTTGTTGTCAAGTTCCTTTTCTTTCTTTTTTTCACGTCTTAAGCCGTAAAGAAAATAAGAATCTTAATCATCTAAAATAAACATACGAAGACAGAAAGGAAAAGGAAAGGACCAAGATACCACAAATGACCAGTCAATGGTTGAGTAAAGGAAAAGAGAAGTGGAACTTTCTCCTCATCCATTGCACTTGCCGGTGGGATATTTAAGCAACCAAATGACGGCAGCCACTATGCAGGCCGCTAGGTGTCCTACTCGTAGAGTTATCAAAATAAGTCACCCACGACCTACATTTCTATAAGTTGATGCATTCATGGCGGTGTTGGACTTTGCATTGCATATAAATGTGACCGACCACGTTTTCTATGTAATGCAACACGTACTTAGTGAACTAGTTTCGTCACTATCTTTAGTCTCTGACCTGAATCTGATCACCAAATTGCTGATGGAGTGGTTGCACGTGGACATTTGAGCTTATAATCCTGTGATCACTTATTAATATGTAATTTGATCAATCAATAACTAGCACAACGATGGTTAGCATCGAAAGCCACAAGGAATTCTTATTCTGTGATAGCAAAAAAGGCCATTGGGGTCAGTGAAGGCTTTATTTCCTCTGATGAGGCTTTCGCAGCAAGAGTGCCGTTGTGGAGATATGTGGAAGTTGTTCCAGGTGCTACTGGTAAAAAATCACTAGGCTTTCTAAACACGCATCGTCCAAAAGAAGTGTTGTTTTTATCGGCTGTAGCAAAGCAAAGATGCTTCAGCTTATGCCTTTTCTTCTCTTGCTTCCTACGCAAACCGCAGCCCTAAGCCAATTAATCTAAGTCTTATTAAATTAACGGAGAGCCTTCTGGAATAGCAATAGCCAGTGTACTTGATTGCTTATGCCTATGTTTAGACAGCGGATAGATAATTAATCAGTTCAAGAGCTCTTGACTGCTAAACCAATTGCGGCAATGGTTCTCTTCTTTGTTCATTTTAGCTGCTGCATTTCATTGAACTCTGCGTTAGCTTACGTCTCGATCGAACGCGAATTTTGAGAATTTACCTGATGCCATCTTAACACACGTCAGTTCCTCCAAAGTTCTGACTTGAGCAAGTGAAAATCCTCCATTAATTAAGGATCTATATTGCTCAGATTTTGGACTTGTATGGTTACATCGATTGGAATGGTAAACGTTTTCTCTTTTAGGATGCATAGGAAGGAAAAGGAAAAGGAGAGTATTAACATAAATTTCTACACAAAACAATAATTCTAATTTCTTTGAGATTGTTTAATCCTTCTTTGGACTTCTTTAGCCAGCTCTTCTGTGCCTCCTGCTGCTTCTACTTCCTGCACCACACGTTATGAAGGCGATTAACTCTTTTTCTTTATTTAAATTAGAACTGGAAAAAAGAAGTGCATTAAGCAGTGGTTAACTACCTGAGGTCCTAAAAACAATCCATAAGGAATTCCGCGAAATCTCTCTGAGTGATGAAACTATAAACCATAATCAAATTTTGAAATAAAATGACCTATCAGTCATATAATTAAGAATATTAAGAGAAAATTTTGATTAATTAGTGTGTAAAATGTACCTGATGAGCTGCCGCAACTCTCCTCAAGTAAGGCACGTTTGCCACGGGTCCCACTGGAAATCTACGGTGGACAAGGCCGTCGTGGACAAACATGTAGGCCATCCCAAACATCGTAATTCCTAGACCCTGCGGACGTAATAAACGTCTGTTGGAACCAGTAGAGTCCCGCCACGACAGGCAGTCAAAGGGTGTTTGAATCTGCCGATTCCCGTGGCAATTATTAAGAGAAAAAAACGACATCGGTGGGAAGGCAAAAAGGTTCGACTCACAGCACCGAAACAGAGTCCAGGAACGAGTCCTTTGTTGTAGAAGCCGTAGGATATGAGGGCAATCGCCGGGACTGCATTAATTATGGCGAAGACATCATTGAGTTCGAAAGCGCCGTTTCGTGGTCTGTGATGTGACTGTTTCAAGTTTTCCCAACTCGACTATGTGAGGGACAGGACAAGAAAACAAATTCCGTGAACATGAACATAATAATTACGTTTGCTATAATCAACCCACCTCGTGCATATTCCATAAAGAAGCATGCCACAAGGCTTTATGTGCCCATCTAGCCCAGTACTCCATCCCCACCTGTGTTTAATTTGACGAAAATACAGGAAATTGTGTCACTAAGTGCGTTTTTGACATGAAATTAGACCCTTTAGGCTGTTAAGTCAGGGACACTGAATTGATGAGAACGTAAGTTGAGGATGATTATGAAAATTGAATCTAAAGCAGTAAGGGTAGGGTAGAACTTTCTAAACTTACAGCGGCGCCAACAGAGAGAGCACACGTGCCAAACAATTCTAAGATCGGAACCTCTCCGCCCTGTAAATGGAAATTAACACAAAGGGCCTTGTAATGAGAGGAAGAAAATGAAGAGTGTAAAGTAAAGAAAATTACATAAACAACCCTTCTTGAATCATGTTATAAAGTCATTTGGATTGGAACTGTACCTCCACTTGCCATGAAAATCTGTAGTAAACAGACGCAAGAGCCATCGAGGTGATACCAAAGCTTGACAAGATAGCTGCAAGAAGATAAGTGTATCTCTCGGACCTCTTTCTCGCTAACCTCATCTCAACAAGCGAAAAATACTGGCTGACATATTTCTTATTAACGGCGACATGGTCTCCGGCCAAATAATCACCCTCGTAAACTGCGTTTGCGCCTTCCTCTTTTCTCTGTTCTGTAACAGAACATGTAACCAACCTCTGTCTCTTCCCCAAAGCAAAACCCTTTCTCTGTAAGTGAGTTGCAAGATTTAATGACATGGATTTGGACTCTATAGAAGCAAAATAACATCGGTGGAAGCAGTAGAGCAGAGAACTAGAAGTTGCCGAAATCGAGGCTGCCATTTCCGTCACTTGTAGCTTAAGCAACTTATATTCTTGCAACTTCAGGTTCTGAAAGTGATTTAGACAAGTGATCAAGGGGGTTGCGGGTTGTAACTTGGCAGGATTTAAAAAAGAGTTTTTTTTAGAAAGAGATTCGTATAATAAACTGTTTAACGAACGTAAAAATAAAAAGTACACTATATTTTATTTTATAATAAAAATTATTTATGTATATAAAAATTATTTAAAATATATTAAACAATAAAGTATAATATATTAATTATTATATAATTTTAAGCCATATAAAAGGCTATATTTTGACAGCCAAAAAAGTCAGATCTATTAAAAAAGTATTTTTTATTTTACAGTCAAACACACATTTTTCTTAAAAAAAGCTTTCGTAGTAAAGAAAAATGCTTATTGGCCTCCCAAAAAATCCATCCAAACAAGCACCAAGTAGTTGGACTGCGTAACGCTATTGTTGGTTAAATTGCCAAAAATACCCTTCTCTCTTGATCCATGTCCAACTGCTATTGTTTGCTAATGTAGAGTTTAGCGTGTACAATTGGCTAATTTCTTATCTAGAACACTTTTAAATTGGTTTTCATCTTCGTAGGATAACTCTTGTGTTTTTGAAGGAGGCTTTTGAGCCACAAAATGTTCGTACAAAGAAGAAACTTTAAAAGTGTTAGTTTATGCTCTTGTAACAATCGGTTGGTTGCAGTTTTATATATAATATTATTATTTAATTAATAAAAAATATTCTTTATCTTTATGTATTAAGTTAATTGCATTTGACGTTTAATACTAAAGGTAAAATCTTTGAAATAATTATTATGTAATTAAAATTATGATGAGATCATAATTATGATATTCAATTTACATTTATGTATTGTTCTTAAATGTTCCTAATTTTACCATTTCAACAAAATTATGATAAGATCATAATTATAAGATTTAATTTATATTTATGTATTATTTCTAAATATTCCTAGTTGTAGTTTCATCAATATGAGACATTGTTCAAACGGTAAAACTAGCATATATTATGTTTCTTTCTTATAATGGAAGTAATTGATCTCATAAATTAAAATACGAAGATACTTAAATTAATGTGTGGATACTTATTAGAAAATAAGTCATTGAACTAACCTAACTATGAGGATCCAAAATAGAATATTACTTATGTGTTTGTAGATTTTCCCATAATGACGATTATATAATTGATCCTTAGACTTGAGATTATTAAGGTATCTCGTGTGAGAATTACTATGTTTTGATGCTATTTATGAACTGTCCTAGGATAATTCAGTTGGTATGTAAGGTCCCAATATATACCCTAGAAGTATTATAGCATGTCTAGGTGTATTCAGAAGTGAACACAATGAATTGAGTGCATCTAAGTATAGTAAGAGACGTAACGATACTTAATGTAAAAGATATGGGTAATTGGGTAATTTGTTATTGTCGCCATGGATATACGTACTTAGATGTGAAATATATATAAGAATTTTGATATGTTTGCTTGGATTATGAACGTGATGTGAGGGGAATTGGTAAAGGAAGTATCCTATTTGCTTATGAGATATTTTTGGTTAAAATTGGATGCGTATTTTTGTTGCTCTTGCATAATAAGGCCAGAGTTAGTTGATTTGGAATGGATACCTCGCTAGATAGATTGCATGATAAGGTCAAAATTAGTTGATGTGGAATGGGTACCTCGCTGGATGGATAGGTTCCACTTATTAGACTTCTGTAATTTGCCCATATCTTGGTATGTAGACCTCAAATTTGGATAATTCAAATTGGAAATTAAACATGAGACATAGATCAAAAACTTTCATGAAGGAACTAAAATTTTATTCTATCTCTAAGATTTTTAAATTCTGGCTTGAAGTTGAGTTATAGTTGTTGTCCCTGTTTTTGAAAAGCCTGTAATTTTTTAGGTATAACTCCCAGAATAATTAACTAAATTGTATGAAATTTATTCCATTAGAAAATTAAGACATAGGGGAATGAAATAAATTGATAATATTATAGGCTAATGCAGAAATTAAAGGAAGAAGAAGGACCAATATGCAATTTTCCTAAAGTCAACTCATGGACCAATAAGATTAAAGCATGTATGTCTAATATAATTGTAACACATGGTCCAATATAATTGTAACACGTGGTCCAATACAATTTTAACACATGGTCTAATATAATTTTAGCACAAGGTCCAACAGAATTATAACACGTGGTCCGATGAGAATGTAACACATAGTTTAATAGGATTATGATATATGGTCCAATGGAATTGAAACATGTGTCTAAGACTAGAAAATTCATGAAAAGGAATATGGAGAGGGGAGATGGACAACACTTTGATGTCTTAACTTCATATTTTTCTCCTTTTCATTTTACCTTCATCATCCCATCATTTTTCACTTGGTGATTCAAGCAAAACTAAAGAGGAAGGGAAAGAAAAGCATTAGAAGAACTACGTTGCCAATTTTAAGGTTTGGGACTTCACTTAGTTAATTTCTGTATTTGTGTACATTTGAATGTGTAAAAAGATTCATTTGCATGTGAAATGGTTGCTGGGATGATACTTTGGTGTTATTTTGTTGTTATCTTGCATATAATTGGATGAATATGACAATAGAGTATCGTGTAATAGAATTTTGCCTAGGCTTTGTTTAAGTTAGTCACATTGTTTGAGTCATAACTCAACCTACAGACCTCCAAATTATATGACTTTAGTTTCATATGAATCCTAAGAAATAGATATAAATAGCTCCAGAAGGGAATCTTACTTAAGTCTGGCTTTATAACATCGAAAATTGAGATTGAAAATGGTAACTTGATGTTGTCCTTATTTTGGACTAGCTTTTGATATTTGGTCTATATCTCATGGGTTAAGAGTCCAAATGACCTGATTGTTAGTGCTAAGAAATGTCTAGAAGACCTAGAAACCTAGTTATGACGTTTTGTATATGAATAGTAACAAGTAGTGGTATGAATAAAGAAAGTTTCTGTCACGACCATGACACTGTTTTGGTTTCCGATTTCTAGCGCATCTTATCCGAACCTTTTTGAATGTGTGTAAAACTTTTTAAACACCTATAAATAATGAAATAGGATTGTAAATTGGGAGAATGGACATTGGAATATAAGATTGAGGATAATGCATGATAAGGCCGAAGTTAGTTGATTTGGAATAGGTACCTCGCTGGATGGATAGGTTCCACTTAATAGACTTTTGTAATTTGGCCATATCTTAGTCTGTAGACCTTAAAATTAGATAATTCAAATTGTAGATTAAACATGAGACATAGATCTAAAACTCTCATGAAGAAACTGAAATTTTATTTTACCTTTAATATTTTTGAATTCTGGCTTGAAATTGAGTTATGGTTGTTTTCCTTGTTTTTGATCGGCCTATAGTTTTTTGGGTATAACTCCCTGAAATAATTAACCAAATTGCATGAAATTTATTCCATTAGAAAATTAAGACATAAGGGAATGAAATAAATTGATAAGATTATAGTCCAATATGGGAATTAAAGGAAGAAGAAGGACCAATATGCAATTTTCCTAAAGTCAACTTATGGACCAATAAGATTAAAGTATGTGTGTCTAATAGAATTGTAACACTTGGTCCAATATAATTGCAGCACATGGTATAATAGAATTGTAACACATGGTCTAGTATAATTTTAACACATGGTTCAATAGAATTGTAACATGTGGTCCAATGGGAATGTAACACGTGGTCCAATAGGATTATGACATATGGTCCAATGGGATTGAAACATGTATCTATGACTAGAAAATTCATGAAAAGGCATACGGAGAAGGGAGATGGACGACACTTTGATGGCTTAACTTCAGATTTGTCTCCTCTTAATTTCACCTTCTTCATCCTATCATTTTTCACTTGATGATTCAAACAAAACCAAAGAGAAAGGGAAGGAAAAGCATTATAAGAACTATTTTGCTAATTTTAAGGTTTGGGACTTCACTTTGTTAATTTTTGTGTTTTTGTACATTTGAATATGTAAAAAGATTCATTTATATGTGGAATGGTTGCTGGGATGATTCTTTGGTGTTATTTTGGTGTTATCTTGCATAGAATTGATTGAATATGATAAGACAGTATTGTGTAATGGAATTATATCTAAATTTTATTTGAGTCAGTCACATTGTTTGAGTCATAACTTAGCCTACAAAACTCCAAATTGTGTGATTTTAGTTTCATATGAACCTAATACATAGAGCTAAATATCTTTAGAAGAAACTCTCACTTAATTCTAGCTTTATGACCTTTAAAGTTGAGATTGAAAATGGTGACCTGATGTTGTCCCTATTTTGGAGCAGCTTGTGATATTTGGTCTATATCTCATAAGTTAGGAGTCCAAATGACCTGACTGTTAGTGCTAAGAAATATCTCGAAGAGCTAGAAACCCAGTTTTGATATTTTGTATATGAATATTAAGGAACAATCAGTGGTATGAATAGAGAAGGTGCTTGTCACGACTGTGGCATTATTTTTGTTCCTAATTTCTATCGCATCTTATTCGAAAATGTTTGCATGTGCATAAATTTTTTTGAATACCTAGAAATAAATGAAATAGGACTTACCGTATGTGAATTGGGAGACTGAACATTGGAATATAAAATTGAGCATAATACATTCCAAAGAAAATTTACATGTTCATAAATGATTTGTATACATATTCATTACTCATACATGTATAGTATGATTATACAAGTGTGATTTTGATACCCTTCTAATGGTGGTAAGCCATTAATTGCATGTATGAACGTAAATATATATTTTATAACTTGAAATGTATATCATATGATTTGTTAATATATGAATTGTGAAATTTACAAATGGTTAAAGGAAATATTATAGTGCCTGCTCTATTGTCTTGGTTGTGGATAGATAGGCATACCTGTAGGGTTACAGTGCAACTGCAACAATTTGACACCACTGGTGTCCACAGTTCGATACCTTCAAATATCCACAGTTCGATACCTTTGGGTATCCACAGTTTGATATATGCGGATATCCACAACACTTGTTATTCATACCCACAAAAAATGTGCAGGCTTAACACAGAAATGAAACTTAGCAGTCATAAATAAGAAATACAACATGACAACATGAATAATTGGAATTGATGAGCATTTGTATTCATTGTAATGATGAACTATAATGATGTGCAATTATATTGATAATTTGTATCAATGGGCGTTGAATATCAATATTTGGCTTATAAATGTGCATTTTCGATATATGGATAATATGTTGAAGCATATTTGCATTATGCACTTTGCTTAACCATGCCATCATTGTTGACATGAGCATTGAATATCAATTTTTGGTTCATGAATATGAATTTATGGTATATAAATTGTGATATTTCTAAATATATGTGTTTGGAAGATGACTGCTGTGAGTGTTCATCCAAACTAAGCGTTTTCCCTACTTAGTTGTCAAGCTTAGCACGAGTGTTAATCCATGTAGGTCCAAGTCATGGGAGTGAGGTACAGGAAACATCTACAGGGATCAAGGTCAACAGATAGAAGAAAAAGTACCTTTGGAGTGTGTTTTTAGTTATAGATAATTGCACATGTAATGAAGAAAGGAAATTATATATTTTCTTTTGGATTACCATGTAAATGTAAATATTTATTACTATTGTTAAATGATAATATTAAGTATTGGGGGGTTTTGTAATGTGGATATGTATATCATTGAATAGAATTGTATACCTTGAATGCGTGTAAAGGAATTTGGTTGCTATATGTGTGGATGGTTGTAAGTTCTGTATAGGGGGTGTTACATGGTAGTACTTTGATGTATTATGAACCATATAGAGATAGTTGAATAAGTTAACAAATGATTCGTTACTATAAAGTTATTAGAGAGAATGTTCTATTGTTCTTGATTAGTAGTGATTTATGGAATTCTCTAGCCAGAGTAAATTGACATTTAAAAAGACGTCAATTATAAATCAGTTACTAATTATCAAGAACAAACATGATTGGATACAAAAAGGTAGACATTATACTTTATCTAATTAGAACACTAGATGATGAAAGGATTAAATTATATATTATAATCACGCATGGACATGTTAAGTCAAACCACTTTGACATTAATTAGTGATGAAATGTTAGACGTCAATGTTGATCTATGATAATAAATTGTTTAATGGGAGAATTAAAGATAAATTAAAAGGAGTTTGAATTTATCTTGTTCTAATTATGAATTAGAATTATAATTTATGATCATTGTCAATATATTAGAAAATGAATTTATTACACATTAATTAATAATCAACTATATAATTAGAGTATAAAGTCCAGTTAAGTGTGTAAATCTTTCATGTTCCCCATACTTGTCACTTTTAGTATATAAAGGAACTACTTCTTAAAGTGAGATATGTTTATAAAAAATATATCTCTTGATATTCATGCCCATAACTGACTTAAGCTGGGGAAGTCTTGTGCTGGAGAGAAATTTCAGCTCTGTTTTGTGTGTTTAAAATCTCAATGCACAAAAAAAAGAAGTAGTTAAAGGAGAGATTCTAGCCCAAAAAATGAAAGCATCCTAAGAGAAAATTCACACCCAAGAAAGAGGATTATCAATTAGAGTTTATATGTATCTCTGTATAGTCAATTTCTAAATGGTGATCTCGAAGAGGAAGTTTATATGGATCAACCTGAACATTTTTTCATAAAAGGAAAGGGTCATATAATGTTTAAACTTAAGAAATCAATACATGGACTTAAACAAGCTTCCTAAAAATGGTATATTAAGTTTAATGATACTATAACATCTTTGGGATTTCAAGAAAATATTGTTGATTGTTGTATCTACTAAAAGATTAGTATGACTAAGTTTATATTTCTAGTTATTCATGTTGATAATATTTTACTTGTTGCTAATAATTTAGACATACTGTCTAAGAATAAAGATTTTCTCTTTATGAATTTTGAAATGAAAGATATAGGAGAGGCATCATATGTTATGGGAATTTCAATATTCCAAAATAGATCATAGGAACTGGTATGTTTGTCACAGAAAGACTATATCAAAAGATTTCTTAAGAGATTTAATATGAATAAATGTTCAGCAGGGGTTGTCCCAGTATAAAAAGGAGATAAATTTAGTCTCATGCAATGTCTAAAGAATAATATGAAACATAAACAAATTGAATATATTTCATATGTTTATACTATTAGTATTTAAATGTATTTGCAAATATGCACATATGAAAGCAATCCTGGTATATGCCATTGGAAGGCTACAAATAAAGTCTTAAAGCTCATGTATAGAACATCTAATTCATTAGAAGTGATTGGATATTCAGATTCAGATTTTGTTAGATGCATTGACATTAGAAAATCAACATTTGGCTACTAGTTTCTACAAGTAAAATGAGAAATTTTATGGAAAAGTGCTAAATAATCTATCATTACTTCATTCACTATGGAAGTAAAATTATAACTTGTTTTGAGGCTACAGTTCATATCTTATAAATGCAAAACTTTATTTTAAGGCTTGGAATTGTCAACAATATTAATAAGCTATTGAAAATTTATTTTGATAATTGTGCAATATGTTTCTTCTCCAAGAATGACAAGTACTTAGAGGTGCTAAACATATGGAGTTAAAATATTTTACAGTAAAGGAGGAAGTTGAGAAATAAAAGGTGTCTATTGAATATATTAAGATGGATCTTTGATTGTAGATCTCTTAACTAATGGCCTGTAACCAAAGATATTTAAGGAACATGTTTAAAGAATGTGCCTTGGTTATATTGTTGGTTGTTTTAATGACATTTTAACACTCTTGAGTTCAATAAAAGTTTTTATTAGAAATTTTCTTATTTATTAAGAGTGTGTACACACAACTGTTATTAAATAAGAAATAAAAATATCCACAGGACATTATTGTGGTTCTTTATGATATTTATATACCAATTATGTTACCTAACTTGACAAATTACTAATGTTATGGTATATGGAAGGAAGTACGCAATGTAGAAGTGTATGACCACTATAACATGCATTGCAGTTTGTTATGATATGGTAAACTATGAAGATATTAAGAAATTTGTTTATTCACTCTTACTATTCACATTATTAAAATAAAGTCTGAAGTATCAAGCTAAGTGAGATAATTAGTGATCATATTATATATATATTAATAATTTTATAAATATAATTAAGGAGCCCTATTTAAGTCTATATTTCATATTTAATAGTGAAATAAATCTCAATCATTTACTTTGGTCTCTTAACAAATGTACCAGATTAAAAGTTATAGAAATATAACTTCGTCCTGTCTTTACTAATTAGGGTTATGGAAAGTTTTTCATCAAATTTTTGTAACAAAAGGAGAGTTAAGAGAGAGAAACCAATTTTCGCCAATAACACAGTAGAGTTTCTTAATCTCTTTACGATACTGACGTTTTTCACATTAGGTACACAATATTATATCCTAATTTTTTCTTTTAAAAAATAAATTGAATTCCATTGAAAAGCTTACAAATTAGGTTGCAATCAACACGTTTATATCATACAAAAAAACATGGCTTAAAACCAGATACAATATTATCACACATGAAAGACCTAATATGTGAACTAAATACATACACAACAACTTAACATTTGGAACCACCGTACCTCAAGTTTACATCTGGCATCCTCACAACTATACAAGTGTGAGACATGCTTAATCCCCTTCAATTGCAACATCCATACGCATTAGACCCCAACATCAGGTCAAAATCCTTAGTTTGACCCTCATCCTTTACCCAACATCAGGTCAAAATCCCTACCTTAACCGTCATCCTTTCTTCACCATCAGGGGAGACATGCCTATCCCTTGAATCACACTCGCTTATTGAGGGAGCGATTGATGAGGAGATCACAACTTTGTGTAAATCAAGTAACACATTTGTCCCTATCCATTAGGTCAGATCTCCATGAGGTTAAAGTTTAATCCCTACTAATAACAATCTTCTACGATCTCCCCAGATTTAGATGCTTCTGACTTTTCTCAACCAACTAGGGGTCTTCATTCATTACTATAGGAGCCTGTTGAATATTCGTCTACTATTTATCTAGATAATCCCTTAGCCTCCAAGTTGTTATTTAAATCTTAGTATTAAGAATTAATGCAATGCCTTGGACACTCTAATTGTGTCGCAAAGAGGGGCTTAAGGCAACCTTTTTGCTATGTGCCAGGATAGTTTCTCTAATCCAAAAAATTATCATGTCTGCTAACTTGGAGCTACTAAGTTCTTGAAATGAGTAGGATAAGGAATTGTGAAATCTGAAGTTACATTCCCTCCAAATTGTATATATACTATATACATATACAGCTTTTAGGAGAATCCCATCTTGCTTTATGCTTTCTTTTTTTTTCATTATCCAAATTAGTAGTTCAGGCCAATTTGTTGGTGCTCTTTGTATATCAAAAAGGAGTTGAATCTTGGTCCAAATCTCTTCAGTGTAAGTAAATTGGAAGAATAAGTGATCCTTGATTTCAGGAATTCTATGGCAGAGAAGACATAGAGGGTTGATTACCCCAAAACACCTTTTCTTCATCCTAAACCTACTCTTAATCACCAGCTAACTAATAAAGGAATTTTTAGGCATCAAGGAGTTCTTTCAAATCAGTCAGTACCACAAATTGAGATCTATAAATTAAAAAACAAGATTTGTTTATGAATCCACTGAATTTATCCCCCATCTATAACAATTTATCATTCCTCAACTAATTTGGATTGTAATCTAGAATTATGCCTTGCAATACAGAAGTTAGTGTTCCATCCATTGTTTTGTATAATTGCTTCAACTTTAACCTCTTTGGAGAATATGGTAAGAAGGGTTTGTAATTTTTTTTCTATTGTGAAGAGGACTCTGAGTTGACCAGTTGCTGTACCAAAACCAGGAAAATCTAGGAATGATCTCTACTAGCTTTTATCCACTAAAAGTTGGAATCTTTGATATAGTACTCATTAAACCATTTAGATCAAAGTGATTCCTTATTTTAGAGAATCTTCCCAACCCTTTCAATTAGGAGCACATTTTGCAAAACACTAATTGAGATAAATCCAAGTCCTGCCTTCTGTTTTGGAAGGCATATAATTCAGTCCATCTAACCTTTTCCCCTTTAAAATCCTCAGTATTGGGCACCATAGGAAATTTTTATTGCAAATCTCACAATCTCTTTAGTTAACTTCTGTAAAAGAAATATGAGTAGACTAGTGCACACTTAGGTGTCTTAGCACAAAGGAAATCAACTGAAGCCTTCTAGCAGCAGATAGGAATCTGTTTTGCCAATTGTTAATGTTTTCCTTAAACTTCTCCAACAATAGGAAATAATCTTAATATCTAGGATTCATAGTGGTTATAGGGATACCTAGATACTTAAATAGGGCATGTTGTATTGACAATCCTATAATATTCCTTAGCTTCTCTTGGTTTTAAATATCCAAAGATACAAACAACAACAACAACCCTCAATAGAAACTTCACTGACATGCGGGGTCTAGGGAGGTCCAATAGTAAGCGGCCTTACTCTTAACTAGTAGAGAAGCTATTTTCAAATGACCTATATGAAGAGGGGGAAAATGAAAATATAAAAATATAAAAGTAAAAATATATAATAAATATAAATAAATAAATAAAATCATAATAATAATCCGAAGATACATACAGACAATTGTTCTCCATATTCATTCTTAAACCAAACAGTTTGTGACAATTGTTTATTTAAGATCCTAAATATATTTTCAATTTCGATTTTTTCATAAAGATAATGTTATTATATTATATACATGTTTTTGGCGTTTCAATCATAAGGAGCAATTACGAAACTTTATAGTGTAAAATAAGATGACTTTGTAAAACTATAGCGTGGATCTGATGCATACACACAAAGGGAATCTTCAACAAACCGTGAGCTGGCACAAAAAGATAGAAGTTGTAGGAAGAGGATGAAATCTATTTTGCTGAAAGAATTTGTTCAGTAAATATAGCGGAATGATTGACGCGTGTAATCCTTATATAACAAACATATAAGAGCTAAATGTTATAAATAGTTCGAGAAAATGAATGAAGGAAATGAACAATTTAGAAAAAAACACGTAAATTCCCTCTATTTCTTTTCTTTTCTCTCTTACAACTCGTCTCCTCCAATACACGCCTCATCATTGGTGATTTCATTGAGAGATGGTAGAGGGTACCGCCACTACATATAGAGCAATGGAACAAACTATACAAAACCTAGAGAAAAAATAGAAGATGTCATAAACACCGTTCAAACCCACAGTATAGAAATTGCCAAGAGTAGCTCTGCAAATGATTGGATGAAAAAGACACTGGAGAACATCGTACAAACACTTCGGAGAATGGAAGGTCAAGCGGCGCCCTCGTCAGCGTTGCTAACACCACTCCTACCCACACCGTATTCAACACATTTTTCCTCGACATTAGAGGGAACTCTTTCACAGTCACAGCCTAGACTTTCAAAACTTGAGATACGTATGTTCTCGGGGGAAGATTTTGCGGGGTGGCTATTTTAGATTGATCATTTTTTTCTTTATCACAGGATGCCAGAAGATGAAAAACTCACTGTAGCATCCTTCTTTATGGTTGGCGCAGCTCTACAGTGGTTTCGTTGGATGGAAATAACGAGACAATTGAGTATTTGGAATTAGTTTGCCATCGATTTGGAAACACGTTTTGGGCCTTCGGCTTATGTGAACCATGAAGTAACCCTGTTCAAACTTTCCCAAAGTTCTACGATGATTGCTTATATGCTAGAGTTTGAACAACTCTCCACCAAGATTTCTAGCCTTAGCACTGCAAGCTTACTAAACTGCTTCATTTCAGGGCTAAAAGAGGAGATTAAAAGAGATGTGGCTCTCTTGAAACTCGAGTCTCTCCATGATGCAGTTGGAGTAGCTATACTTATAGAAGATAAGCTACAAGCCTCCAAACCGGGACTTCCTTATCACAAGTCCACACCTGTGGTTGCGATGCCTTCAGTTAATCGGACCCAATCCACTAACGCCACCTCAATGTTGCCAGTAGCTCCCAAATTACTGCCAGGACTTACTCGGGTACCAGTCAAGAGGCTAACAACAACAAAAGTGGAGGAGAGAAGGTAAAAAGGGCTTTGCTATAATTGTGATGACAAATTTATCCCAAGGCATCATTGTTGATGTGTTCTGTTTCATAGTTTGGTTGCCACCGAGAATGAAGAGGAAGGGCTGCCACCAGATTTAGAGCAACAAGAGCCATTCGAACCAGGCCCATCTCCTGAGGAGCCAACAATTTCTTTACATGCCTTACAAGGGCATACAACTCTAGAAACCTTATAACTACAAGGGAAATTAGCGAGGCAAGATGCTGTAATATTAGTCAACAGTGGATCGACTCATAATTTCATCCAGACAAGTTTCGTTCAGTACCTGAGATTACAAGTTCATCTTTCAAAGTACCTTAACGTAACGGTTGGCAATGGAGAACAACTGAGTTGCATAGGGCGATGTCCACAAACCACCATTATCATTGATAAACATGAATTTCTTATTGATCTTTATTTATTGTCATTATTTGTTGCGGATATTGTCCTTGGCGTGCAATGGTTAGCTGAGATAGGACCAATGCCAAGTGACCACAAAGGAATATGGATGAGATTTGATTACGAAGGGGAATCAATTACATTACATGGCATGACCCGAGCAGAGTTAACTGTCATTTTAGTGGGACAACTAAGAAGAGCAGAACAGACTGATGCAATAACATCATATTTTCATCTCGTCATGACATTGGAGGAGAAGATGCAAAAAATCAAAATCGATAAGAAGACCCCTGCAGAATATATGGCTCCATTGCAAGCTCTTTTATCTGACTATACGAGTATTTTCCAACAACCAAAAGGCCTACCACCATTTAGAAAATTAGAGCATCGAATACCTTTGATTCTAGGAGCACCACCAATTAATGTCAAGTCATATAGGTATCCTCACTTCCAAAAAGAGGAAATCGAAAGGCTTGTACGTGAAATGCTGAAAGAAGGGATTATAAGGCATAGCAATAGCCCATTTTCTTCATCAGTATTATTGGTCAAGAAAAAAGATGAAACATGGAGGTTTTGTTTAGACTACAGAGCTCTCAATGCAATGAGTATCAAGGACAGATATCCTATACCCATAGTGGATGAACTCCTTGATGAGCTTCATGGCGCAAATGTTTTCTCTAATTTGGATCTACGAGCTGGGTATCATCAATTGAGGGTTCATCCAGATGATGTTCATAAAATAACATTTAGAACCCACGATGGCCATTATGAGTTCGTTGTTCTTCCTTTCGGGCTCAGCAACTCACCTTTTTCATTCCAGTTAGAGACGAATAATTTATTCCGTCCATGGCTGAGATGTTATATACTCGTCTTCTTTGATGATATTTTAATCTACAACTTGGATTGGGCTTTGCACCTCCAACATCTGGCTACAGTCTTCAGAGTATTAAAGGAGAATTCTTTCTTCGTCAAGCCCTCAAAATGTGAGTTGGGTTGTGTTTCATTATCTTACTTATGCCATATTATATCTGGGTCTAGTGTGGCAGTGGACCCAACAAAAATTGATACAATCTCAAAGTGGCTCATACCATCAAATATTAAGCAGCTGAGGGGATTCTTGGGACTCGCAGGCTATTATCGAAAATTTGTGCCAAAGTATGCTTCTTTAGCAGCTCCATTAATGCCACTGCTTTGAAAAATGCCTTTGTTTGGATGCCTGAAGCTACGTAAGCCTTTGAGCATCTTAAACTTGCACTGCAGACTGCTCCAGTACTAGCTCTACTGAATTTTTCTAAAACATTCGCGGTACAAACGGATGCATCTGCAACAAGAATTGGAGCAGTTCTTACCCAAGAAGGCCATCCTATTACATATTTTAGCAAGCAGTTGTCACCAAAATTACAGGAAACTTCAACCTATGTTTAAGAGATGTTTGCAGCAACCTCGACCATCCAGAAGTGGCAACAATATTTGCTTGGGGTTCGCTTCGAATTGCGGACAGATCACTAGCCTCTACGCTTTATGATGTATCAAGTAGTACAGACACCTGAGCAACAATGGTGGCTATCCAAACTAGTATGTTTCAATTTTAAAATTTCCTACAAGCCAGGTTATGCTAATGGCCCAGCAGACGTGTTATCAAGATTACCCAAAAGATAATTTCACAGCCAATTCTCGCATTACTTACAGCCTTGCATAGATATATTTGCCAACGACAACTTGATTTTTACAACAAGCTGCAACGAGCTCTAGAGGAACATCCCAATTACATTGTCCAAGATGGACTTATATTTCATAAAGGGAGGACATGGGTCCTACTGAAATCTGCCCTGCAAGAGCTGATACTAATTGAATTTCATAATTCACATTTAGGAGGCCATGCCAGATTTCAACGCACTTTGGAGAGGATAGTAGCATCTTTTTCTTGGCCTAGAATGCGACAGAAAATACGTGAGTATGTGGCCAAGTGCCAAATTTTCCAGCAAGTCAAAGCAATGAATCATGCTCCATATCACCTATTGCAACCATTACCTATTCCAGAAAAAATATGGGACAGCATATCAATGGATTTTATTACTCAACTCCCTCCCTCAAATGGTAAGACAGTGATTTTTGTTGTTGTTGGCCGACGTTCAAAATATGTTCATTTTTTTGCTTTAAAGGGGAATTATACAGCTAACACTTATTGGTTTATGCCCTACAGCCAATCGCTTTGGTTGTAGTTGTTGGGTTTCGTCTCATCGGTGCATCACATGCACGCGCAGCGGAAGAACAACGATTGTTCAAAGACATCCCCAGAATTCCAGGAGCTCGTGTCTGTGGAAGAATCAAACCAACAGCAACCAACGAAGATCGCCTCCAACAGTATCCACGCAGAGGATGGAGGAATCAACCGATTCAAACGCTTTAAATCGGAAATAGCTGGA
>JANZXV010000211.1:24486463-24515382 GCA_027576455.1 Erythroxylum roigii | reverse complement strand
TTGACTTTCTTTTCTAGACCAAATGTACATTTCATTTATTAATCTCTCAATCCTGATATAAAATCATTTAGAATTAGATTTTTACATCTAACTATCTAACAATTATTTCATAAATAAGTATTTTAAATTTTATGTATTTTAAAGATATTTTAAATCTGAAATATACTTATTAAATGATTGTAAAAATTGAAAATATTTTTTTAAATGAAATTAATTATAAAAATAAAATGACTAAAGCATATTATTCATAAATTTTGAACAGTAATTAGTATTGAATAATTAAGTATAAATTAAAACTAAAATTTGTTTAATTTTGCAATACTAGCCAAAATTGTCAAATATATCAATTAAATGCTCAAATTTCTAATTTGTTGCAAAAATAGCCTACTATTAACTCTCCTGTTAACAAAGCTAATGTGGTTTATTAATATATAGGTTGGTCACTTGTACGTGTCATCACACACATGATATTGAAAATAATTAAAATGAAAAGAAAAAGAAAAAAGTACCAAGAAATTAACTATTGACAGAAATTAGAAGCATAAAAAATATTAGATACTCAAAGAAAGAAAATGCCAAGAACACTAATTAAGCTAAATGATCCATTTTTTAAAAAATGTTTTGAAACACTAGAAATATGTACCCTAACACTTGAGTAATTCTGAATTATCTTCCGACATAAATCAAGCCTTATGACGGCATAGCAAGGGATGAGTCCTATATATTAACGCAATTTCTCTTGATTGGAGTGATAAGGATGGTCGGAGTCATAAGGTTGATAATCAAGAGACTCTGCTACTCATAACTTTGAAGGTGTCAGTGACTTTTATGTTTCTGGTTAATTTGGATCATCAATTTTGTGTTGATCAACATAAATTTTTTGATCTGATTCATATCTATAAATTATTTTATCTTCATTAGTTATTGGTTTTATTCTCACTCATGTGCAGCCCACTTTCGATCAAATGGCAGGCTATCTTACAAAGAAGCCTTACTCACGAAGTCCACACTCACGCTACATCTGCTAGCTCTAGTTAGGTTTATTAATGTAGTTTTCTTCCTATTCTTGTTTTTTAAATTTTGAGTATTTTGTTTTCTTTTTGTTTTTATCATACTTGGTTTTAAAGATTTTGATGCTTTCTACTATTTTCTCCAATTGATTACCGATTGCCCTTTATTGGTCTTAGTTAACTCTTTGCCTGCTTTTAATTGCCTTTTTTGCTTGCCTACCTTCACTTACTTCTCTCTATTCTTCTCTACCCGTTCCCTCTTTTTGTTTTCATTTATACATTTTTAAAGCTCTTTTTACCTTTTGCTCTTTGAACAACTATAACAATAATATTGATCTTTCACTCATTTTTCTCTTGTGTTTTTTTTCTTCTTCCTGCGTCCTCTTATTTCATTCACTCACTCACTCGTCTCTCTTTTATTTTGTTTCGGCTCCTTCACCTCTCTGCTCTCATGATTTTTCATAATTGTGTTTTGATGATTTAAACATACATATTAATGATTTGAGAACCAAAATTTTGTTTGTTTAATTATATTTCTTTTTGTAGAAATTTCGAAATCAATCCCTAGTTCAAAATGTGCAACCAAACTAAAACCCTAACATCAACTTTACTTCCTCAAAAGTTTCTTCAGTTTTCTTTTCCTCTCATTAATTACGTCCAGAAAACTCTGTAAGGTATGGGAGTATTTTCCAGTTGATTTGATGGAGCCCAAAGCCCATCTTAAATATTAAAAAAAAAAAAAAAAGAAAGCATACCACATCGATTGATACATAAGCAATAGGTTTTAGACTTTTGGTGGCAGACAGATTCGTTTAAACCTGGTAAGAGTACTAGAAATGTAAAAGTTAATTAATTGCCATTAATTTCTACTTCTACCATGTACGTTATTTCCGAATTCCTCTTAAATGATCGCTATATATTTAGATTTAACCAGGAGAAAGATGTTTCACGAATAAAGCAAGAAATTAAATTGAAAATTGTGAGAACTCATCAAGTTTATTATGCCAAAAGATTGAAAGGGATACTGAACTGGGGGATAGAGCGACAAGAGAAAAAGGATCGTGAACTTCAATTACTGACACGTTGAACAAACATGAAAAGGATGAAGATGACCTCACCATCATGATTAGCTGCGAAACTTTACTGATTGTCGCATTGTCTTTATTCTTTCCTCTCTTTGTGTTTCCAAAACACCGAGAAAACATACTCCATGCACGCATACTTATATAGTATGCATGCATTTTTCCTCAAATTTTCTTCACAATCTCACCATGGAAGTTAAAAAGGGAATTTAAAAAGAAAACAAAAGGTAAAATTACAAACAGTCTTCAAAAGCAGCCTGGACCATTTGGAGAAGGCTCTATAAAGGGTTAAGCCATGCAACTTAATAAAATAACGTACGGTTATAGTGATGAAGGAAAGGAAGAAAGCGTAGCGGCTCCCAGGTGTGATGGATGTTGAGTAATTTCTTCTCCTCCAAGTTGGCCTTCCACATTGTCCCAAAACAGAAAGTTGGAACATTGCTGGGACTCCACCCAATCATTCATCAACTCTTTTCTTTGCAAGCACTCTAGTTCCATTTCTCCTTCCTCGTCCATCGTACAAGACTGCATCTCAATTGGAACCACCATGTTCTCTATCAATGGTGGCAAGTAGTTTATCGACTCCATTCCGTTACTGAGTGTTGGAAAGGTTTGAACTCGATGCTGGCTTGGATTATTCCAGGCTTCTGCACTCAAATTCGCAGGTTCTTGGAAAAGCTCGCCGCGTACACTACTATCTGCGATGCCTTCAAGTGGAGTACTTGTGTCGAACATAAATAGTGGAGGTGGAGAAGAGAAAAGAGCATCTTGCATCTGTGGCCTCGACGATAAATCTTGATGCACCATCTCTAGCTGATGGTTCGAGGTATTATAAGTAATATTTGAATTCTCATTAGTACTTGTGCTAGTGTTAGAGGTTGTGGTAGCTGAAGGCTTTCGAATCTTCTTTTTGATCCATGAATTCCAGTAGTTCTTTATCTCATTATCAGTTCTTCCAGGCAAATGACTTGCAATGTGAGCCCATCTGCAGTTAGTACAATAATTAACTTAATATCATATAAATCTCTAATTAAGTAAAAATCACATCAGACGGCTGAAGTGTGTGAGACGAAGAAGAAACTATTAGATTTTTGAAATGAAAACTAGTCTAATAAAATGTTGCTTATAGAACATACAAAGAGAAAGTAATACTGTGATTTAGAAAAAAAAAAAAAATCTTAATGGCATGTATTTCCTGTTGAAAATGGGCATTTCAACCTCTGATAATGCCCTCTTAACGTCTTCCGGAGTGTAGTTGATAGCTGATTAAGGAACTACTTAACAACGAGATTGCTTCCATCGATTATTTTAAGTATAACTGTAGAAACACATGCCTAAAGAGCTAGACTTATGATTCAAGATTTCTTTGACATCAGTTTTAGTTTTCCTCTATATTCCAATAAATCATTGGGCCTGTCGAAAATGAAAAACTCATTCTTTCAAAATAGTCTAACTAAACTCCTGCAGCAACAAGAAGATCACTAAGAAATCCCACATGGTTTCAGCCATTATATGTTGCTGTATAGACAATCAAATAAGTTTGAGAAAGAAGAAACTGATGCAGGAATGTCGGTGTACTTCAGCTGTTAGGTTCATATGGTATATAGTAAAACCTGTTCCCAACAACTCCATGAAGGCTAATAATCAACTTCTCCTCTTCTGGGGTAAACCTTCCTCTTCTAATATCAGGCCTCAAGTAATTAATCCATCTCAAACGACAGCTCTTGCCACATCTTTGAAGCCCTAGAAGTTATTCAAAGAGAAACGTATTTGTTAGAAGAGGAAAACCCAAAAAAGAAAACTAGGGCATAAGAGAGAAGTAGAGATGATAATAACCAGCTTTTTCAGGGACTTCACTCCAACATCCATATCCATGAGTCGTGATATATCTGATGAGCTTCTCATCTTCCTCAGGTGACCATAGCCCTCTCTTCACCTTCTGTTGGTTGCAACAAGAATGATGTCCCATCTTAATATTACCAAACTGCTTCTTCTTCTTCTTCTTCTTCTTCGTAATTAATTACTCTATGTTGTTTTATAATCGAACTCTTGAGGTTTTGTTTGGTGGATATAGATTGGCTTCATCCACGCAAAGAGAATAGTCTCTCTCCCCTTCCCCATTTAAATGTTAAACACAAGTAGAAATGGAGCCGACGCTGAAACCTGATGGGTCCAAAACAGGACCCACTTTTTCATCCAACCCTAAAATGACATTTTATCAACTCATATTCTCAAAGCGTTACTATTTTGTACGTAGAGTAGTATTACGTAACCAAACATGACATTACGTAACCAAACATGACATACTGGCTGGTTGTTTCTCAGACTTCTTTTTCTGATCTCTCTCTGTATGCAGAGAAAGGTTTTGGAACACCCTCCTGCTGTCCCATCAACTGAATTCCCAGATTATGTATCACGTCAAAATACGGAACAGAGAATTGAAGGGAAGAAAAGTTGCCTCGTATCTAGGGGACGACAATTAATTTTCGATTGGGGTCGTATTGTACCCTGAAAGAGGATGACTTGAACGATCTCAGGATGAACATAAATTCATTAAGCATTTATCGAAGTGAATTGTTGCGGAAGGAGGCAGGCCTAGTGGCCATTCGCTGGTAATATTGATTAAAAGATATTTTTCGACAACTACCAAAAAATTGCGTTATTTGACTGATCAATTATTTTGCCAAGGTTAAGTGGAATGATATTAGTAGATCTAAAAAGGAGCTAGGGTGGCTTAGGAATGAAACACTTGATTACTTGGAACCATGCTTTGATAGGGAAACGGATTTAGAATTTGTTTGAAGATAGGGAGGTGTTATGGGTTAAGTGGGTGCATATCATTATTCTGAGAAGGAACAACTTTTAGAGTGTTCAACCAACCTACAATAGCTTATGGAGTTGGCGAAAAATTTTATTTGTGAGGGATAAGATGAGGAACTAATTTAGATTTAAGATAGGAGATGGTATATCTACTCTTTTATGACAGGACCCTTAGCACCCGAGAGGCATTTTGTAGACCTTTTCTTTTCCGAGAGAGATAAATGGTTCGAAACTTCCAATGACAACCCGAGTTTCCGACATTATCAATCATGATGAGTGGAGTTGGCAAGAAGTTTCCTTATAGCTCATCAGGAACCTTGAAGTCCCTTGTTATCATCCAAATAGTTCCCACCCTGATAGTCTAGAATGGCTAGCTGGATCTACAAGATAGTACACAACTACTTCCGCCTATAACTTTTTGCGACCTCCTATCTAGGAAGTTCTATGGTATAAGCTAGTGTGGGATAAAGGTAGCAGTCCTAGGTGTTCCTTTATCCTTTGGCTTGCTTTCCTTCAAAAACTACAAACCCGTGACAGACTCCCCTACCTCTATACTGCTAACCATTGTTCATTGTGTCTTTCGGCCAATGAAACCTTAGACAAATTGTTTTTTGAGTGCTCATTTTCTAAATCAGTTTGGGACCTAAGCCTCACTCATTTCCACTTACAATGCCCAAATCAGCCTTCCCTCTTGTCCCTCCTCACTTGGTTTCAAAGAGCTTCAAATACCTGCACTTTAAACCTTTTCCCAATCCTACTTTCTACTGTTGTTTACCACATTTGGTCTGAAAGGAATGCTGGAGCCTTTAAAGATGCAGCTAAGGATATTGAGAGTGTGTATCTCGAAATAATCTCCCAAATTAAGGAACATCAAGTCCAAACACAAAGAGGAGGTAATTAAATGAGTGCCTATTTTACAAATCTTTCTTTGCAGGTTTGCCAGCATAAGGAATGCAATAGGTTTGGTCACATGGGTCTACAGTTGGTAGCAGACAGGGGACAATCTCTTACACTCTAAATTCTTCAAATCTCACTGCACCAAGAGAACAGAAGCAGTAAACACCATGTTCTAATCTGTAGCTACGGTAAAAGTCTAAGACATTTATGTTATGTTTGTGTTAATCTTGAGTGGCTTGAGTTTCTGCCTTGTTGTGGTTAAATAGTAAGTTGGACTGTGGTTTATTATTTGCTGAGGTGAAATGAGTTTATTATGAGGCAGTTGTGGGAGTGATGGCATGTTGAACTTTGATAAATTGTGAGCAAGAAGTGATGGAGTTCCTGGGTTCTTGTTGGAGCTTTTGTATAGTATAGGCCTGTGTTCCTTTAATCCTCCACCCCGTAGGTGAGCGCTAGAAAAGTCTTAGAGTTACTTGTATTCCATCATTGTACATAATTCTATATTTGTATAAAATCTACTAAATTACCAAAAAAATTCAAATAGAAATTTATATTCAATTTTAAGAAAATTATTGTAATTTATGAAAATCATGCATCACACTTTGCATTAAAAATTGGTACTGTCTTTGGTTGGCTAGAGGTATAAATGACCATGAGATTTTGTTAATTAAAAAGTACAATTTAATTTTTAAAAGAATTATTTTTAGCTAATTTACAAGTTTTTATCAGAAAAATTTATCCTTTATTTTACTAACACTTCAAGGGCTACAGTACATTTTGATAAGGGTAGTTCAGAAGTGGTCAACTCACCAAAGAGGTCCACAAGTGCACGATGCTACAATCCGAAATATTTGTATTGAATGGGTCTTGTTCGTTATTATTTTGCTTTTCTTTATTGTTTTGTTTCCTGATTACGCGCAAAAGTGGAGATGTGTTATCTCCTGAAAAGTAGGGTTTTGTTATTAAATAACTTTGTATTTAAGCAATATTTCTAGATCAATAAAAGACAGTGAACTGTCTTGCAAACTTTACCTTATTAGCGTTACTTTTCTTAATCTATTCTAAAGCTTGATTGGGACCAAATAGTGGTATCATAGCTAATACCACTCCTTCAAGTTCTTGTGCCACGCCCACGGGTGGTAACGCTGGTATTGTAGTGTTCACCTGAGGCTAGAAAATGTCTAGTGCATAGCCAACCCGCTAGGGCCTGGGCTGCTAAAAGGTCTAGCGGATAACTAACCCGCTAGTGCCTGGGCTGTTAAGTGTGATGGAATGTTACAATTTAATTGTCCCACATCAGTAATAAGAGAGGCTAATGTGATGTTTATAGGCCTATGGGCTTTCCCATCTTTTAAGCTAGGTTTTGGGGTTGATTATCCCATAAGACCTGTACCAATTAATGTTACAGTACCAAATTGGTAAGAAGAGAGGCTAATGTGAGGTTTATAAGCTAATAGACTCTCTCACTCTTTAAGCTAGCTTTTGAGGTTGGCTCTCCCATAAGACCTAAAACAATTGGTATCAGAGTCGAACTATCATGGGAACCAACAAAGAGCGAATAGACAAATTAGAGACAAACCTCAATTTTATCCAAGACAGTTTAACCCACTTGGAAATTGGAGTTGCAGATAAGTTTCAACAACTGGAAGCGACGTTGAGCAGAATGATGGAAGCGTTACAAAAGGAGGGGAGCAGTGGTTCGGGATGACAGAGCGGAGGCTCACAGACGATATACGATGAAGTTGATAGGCATGGAGATAATCAATGACCTATGTTTGCATCGAAGACCGTAAAGCTAGAGTTTCCAAAGTTCTCTGAAGGCGATCCAATAGAATGGTTGAACAAAGTCCACCAATATTTCAATTATCAGGCCACTCCGTTGTCTCAAAGGGTTCCTTTGGCTTTATACAATTTAGATGGTGAAGCAAACTAGTGGTGGTTGTCAATCTAACAAACGTGTGAGGAAAAAAGGGCTGAGATTAACTAGACCATATTTGAAGAAAAGATAATGGTCCGTTTTAGTCCTACGGAGAGTGAAGATTTTGATGAAGCTATATCACGGGTTCATTAAATTGGATCTTATCACGAATATCAAATGGAATTTGAGAGATTGCAGAATTGTGTTAGGGGGTGGTCGCATAAGGCGTTGGTCGGAACGTTTATGGTTGGACTCCATCCTTCCACAGCGGATGGAATACACATGTTTAGACTTAAGACCTTGAAAGAAGCCATAAATCTCACTCGAATGCAGGATGAGCAGCTTCGTCAACAACGAAAGATGTCGAGAGCAATCCCTGCTTATATCAGACGACATAGCCTCATCACATTGATCGATAGCAGGTCGACCCATAATTTTATTAGTGAGTGATTGGTAACTTGGTTGCAGCTTTCTGTCACTCCTTCTGATCCCTTCACAGTACGAGCCGGCAATGGCTCTCCGATGACGTGCCAAGGGAGGTATGAAAAGGTGTCATTGACAATACAAGGTATCGTATTTTCACTCACTCTCTATGCATTACCGTTGAATGGATTGGATATTGTTTTGGGAATTCAATGGCTTGAACAATTAGGCCTAATTAAGTGTGATTGGAAGCATTTGACCATAGAATTTCAGTGGAAAAATTGACCAAGGAAACTGCAGGGCATGAATAGGCATGCTATTCAATCAACAGAGCCTAAATACATTGAAAAGGAAGCATGACAAGACCATTCTTTGTTTTTCTTGTATCTATAATAAAAGAATAGTAAGATTCTTATACTCGAACATGAAATCACTCTTGTCATACTTTGATGATATATTTTAGGAACCTAAGCAATTGCCACCGCCACGTGAGATTGAGCATTGAATTATTCTTAAAGAAGGAACAGAGACTATCAACGTTTAGCCCTATCGATACGCGTATTTTTAGAAAGCTAAAATTGAGCGACAAGTAAATGATATGCTACAATCTTGTTTAATTTGACAAAGCATGAGCCCTTTTTCTTTTCTGATTTTGTTAGTGAAGAAGAAAGATGTACTTGAAGTTTTTCTACGGATTACTAAACGCAACCACTATTAAAGATCAATTTCCAATCCCGACAGTTGATGATATGAGGGATGAGCTTGATGGTGCAGTTTTTTTCACTAAGCTTGACTTGACGACGGGTTATCTTCAAGTTCATATCCATCCTTTAGATATTTCCAAGACCACATTCCACACTCATAATGGTCATTACGAATATTTGGTGATGCCTTTTAGCCTTTGCAATGCTCCATCAACTTTTTAAGCACTTATGAACTCAATTTTTCGTCCGTACCTACGTAAGTTCATTCTTGTATTTTTTGATGATATTTTAATCTATAGTTCGAGTTGGCAGACGCATATTGATCATGTCCACAAGGTATTCGACATCTTTTGGCGAGAACGACTTTTTGTCAAGTTTAAGATATGTGCTTTTGGGAGTTAAGAACTTTACCTTGTCCATATAATCTCAGCTGAAAGAGTGAAAGTTGACTACACGAAGATCCACTCCGTACTCAATTGGCCACATCCCACGACTGTTACGAAGTTGCGAGTGTTCTTGGGTCTCACGGGATATTACCTCAAATTTGTTCTCAATTACAGTATTATTGCTCAACTACTTATTACTCTATTGAAAAAAGGGACAATTTGGTTGGAATAGTCAAGCGAAACATGCTTTTCAAAGCCTTAAATCGACATTAATGAGTACGCTGATGCTAGCTTTGTTGGATTTCTCAAAGACGTTTGTTATTCACACCAACGCCTCAGGTGATGGAATTGGAACAGTTTTATCAAAAAAAAAGGGAGACCAATCGCATTTATGAGTAGAGCATTAGGAGAGTCTAAACATTCATGGTTGATTTACGCTCGGGAATGCTTGCAATCATCAGTGCGGTGCGTACGTAGAGACCGTATTTATTGGGATGACACTTCATAATGCAAACGATCACCGGAGTCTCAAATATTTGCTGGAACAACAGATTCTGACACTAGAACAACATAAATAGATGTCAAAACTAGTGGGGTTTGACTATGAGATTTTGTATAAATTGAGTAGAGAAAACTCTACTGCCGACTCATACCTAGCATTACAAGCTATCTTTGTACAAAACATGGAGATATGGGATGAACTTAAAGAGGAGACAACTCAACATCCATACATGTAACGTGTTGGTAAATTGGCATTTCATTCTCCTGGTCAACCATATTTGTGGCAAGAAGGATTAATTTATTATAAAAATAGAGTTGTGGTGCCATCTGATTCTAAGTTAGCTCAACATCTCTTACGAGAGTTCCATGCTACTCCTATTCGTGGTCATTCCTGAGTGTTGCGAACATTTAAGCGATTGGCATAACAATATTATTGGTCGAGGATGTATAAATCAGTGAAAAAATATGTGGCAACTTGTGATATGTGTTAGCGTGTTAAAGCCGAAACATTATGCCCTACCGGTCTTTTACAACCCTTACCGGTGTTATGTCAAGTTTGGGAAGATATTTCTATGGACTTCGTTGATGGACTACCTTGTTCTATTGACAAAGACACAATTATGGTAATCATTGATGGTTTAAGTAAATCGATCCATTTATAGACGTTGTCCCATCCTTATATAACAAGATTTGTTGCAGGCAAGTTTGTGGAAGGAATAATCAAACTCCATGGGATGCCACGTTCAATAGTAAGTGATCGAGATCCTATCTTTGTCAACAATTTTTGGAAAGAATTCCTTAAGATGTCTGGAATGATGCTGAATATGAGTTCGTCCTACCATCCTCAAAGTGTCGGACAAATCAAGGTGGTCAATCGTTGTTTAGAACAATACCTACACTGCTTTGCTCAACAATAACCATGTAGTTGGTGTCGTGTTCTACCTTGGGTGGCGTTTTGGTACAATACCACGTATCATTCGTCAGCTGACATGACACCCTTTCAAGCTCTCTACGACAGACCTCCACCCACACTTCCACGATACGAACATGGTTCATCCATGATTAATGAGGTTGATGTATAGCTTTCTTCTCGGCATGAACTACTTAAGGATTTGAAGACAAATTTGCATGCAACACAGAATCGTATGAGACAGTTTGTAGATACTAAAAGGTGCAATGTTCAGTTTAACGAGGGTGATTGGGTCTTTCTTAAGCTAAATCCTTACTGGCAACAAACGGTCTTCCGATAAGCCTCGCAAAAGCTTGGCAATAAATTCTATAGCCCTTTTCAAATTGAAGAATGCATTGGCCAAGTTGCTTATCATCTTAAGCTGCCATTAGGTTCTCTTATCCATCCAATTTTTTTTATTTCCTTATTAAAGAAGAAAATTGGAGAAACATTGATGACCATAGAGCAACTGCCAATGTTAAACGATGATGGAGAGTTGCTTTTAATTCTGAAGACAATTCTGGATGAAAGGTGGGTCAAACAAGGATCGAATCTCGTGTCCACGAGTCTTGTTCAATAGAAAGGATTACCACTAGAACACGTGACATGGGAGAACACCGAACAACTGTGCCATAGCTTTCCTCAACTGAACCTTGAGGACAAGGCTCGCCTTGGTCAGGAAGTCGTCATAAGAGTACTTTAGAAGTGGTCAACTCACCAAGGAGGTCCACACATGCACGACGCCACAATCTGAGATATTTGAATTGAATGGGTGTTGTTCATTATTATTTTGCTCTTCTTTATTTTTTGTTTCCTGATTACGTGCGAAAGTGAAGATGTGTTATCTCCTGAAAAGTAGGGTTTTGTTTTCAAATAACTTTGTATTTAACCAATATTTGCATATCAATAAAAGACAGTGAATTGTCTTGCAAACTTTACCTTATTAGTGTTACTTTTCTTAATCTATTCTAAGGCTTGATCAGGACCAAACATATTTGATCAACAATTTTTTTTTATTTTTGTCACTGTTAAGTATACTAAGGAGTCAAATAAAGAAGACGATAAAAGACTAAGATCCTCTGTCGTTTAAGCTTTTCTAAGGGGCCCTTTATATTTTAAGTTTAAAAATCCTTATAGTTTTCGTTACTCTCAATTACCTCTTTTTGTCAAAAGTATTAAATTAATTTTGCAAAAAGTTCCCAGTATTTCTCCAGTGTGAATAAAGACAAAATTTAATTGACTCCTATAATTTTTCTATTTTATAAAGCCTAGCTTACTGTTATTCTAATTTCTTAAAAAATGTTTTTTTTTTATTTTATGTATTCTCAATTTTATGTTACAAATCCATTTTTTATTCTATTTAAATGAACTTTTCTATTGATTTAAGTGTGCTTAATGAGAACATTTAACTTTAATAGGTACTAAGTTTCTAATAATAAATATTAAATAAAGCTATAACGTTTCACATTTCAATATTAAAAGGCATGCTTTTATCACAGTTGATATGGAAATGTATAAAATGTTTCAATCAACTTTTAAGCTAAAAAATATTTTTAATTATTTTAATGTAAAATATCCATAACACTTTACCTAATTAGTGGTTAGCTTTAAAATATGTGTGATAACTCAATATGATCCAAATTCCATATCTTATATTGAGTTATTTACTCAACATACTAACAAAATTAATCATTTATAATGTTATATATTATTCTGTGTAACTAACCTTGCTTTATATCTTTCAACGCTTCCATCTAATTTGAAGTTGTAAAGCGAAAACCCAGCTACATTTAATTATTGTAATAATAAATGCATACGATTTAGATAATCCATAAATAGAGATGGAATTATTGATTAAATATTTGAAATTAACTTTAAGATTAGGCTTGGATATCTTAAAGTAAAATTTTCACAAAGAATAGAAGAATTATTAGATATAATATTTGTCTCGCAAGAATCATTAGATATGAGCTTTAAGAGTTTGTAAGGATCAAAATTCATATATGAATTCATATATGATTCTTTTACATAATGGTATTAACATAAGCAACTATGTAGTTAATAATGACTTTAGCTTTTTTTTTTGTCTATTCTAAATTAACATTTCTTTTACTTTTAGTTTAAAAAGCTCATCACCTCTTCCAATATGTTCCTATAACTAGAATTCTCCCTTAGGGAGGTATTAGAATTCTCTTTAAATAATATAGCTCATATTTATGAAAAGAGGCTTTGAAAGTCATATGTAGTTTTCTATCATATTGTCACACCCTTTGTAATTGAATGTTACTAGAATGTGTTAGTATTATATCATAAAGTACCTTATACCTCCCTATAGAGAAAGAAATTTAACACATATGTGTCCATTATATTCCTCCATATTTATTAATTTATTGAAGTTTGTATGGCTTTTGATGCTTAAAAGTAAGTAAACTCATTTTCTACAGCAAACATGCTAGCAATATTAGTCCATCTTTAGACATCAATAATCATATTATATATCTTATTTTTATATGACATCTAGTGTGAAATATGTTTTCCTATTGCTACTTTAACTCATTCTCGTTCAGTTGAGCATTCATTACTTTTCTAAGTACAAATGTCTCACTATCAATATGATAATCAACATTATAGTCATTAACATAAATTGGGGTGTTGAATTACACCTAACTTGCCTTTTCTCATCATGAATTCAAGGGTGAGTGCTTATTTATGTGATTACTTATTACTCTTCTAAGTATAAATATTTTAATATCAACACATAATCAACATTGTAGTAATCAATTTTCTTTAGGGTGTTGAATTACGCCTAGTTGGCCTCCTCTTATTATGAATTTGAGGGTTTTGTCCCTTTTGTAACTTGACAAGTTTGACTAGATCCTTCTCTAAGAGGTCTTTCACATCATTATACATGATTTTGATCTTATTATGTTGTTGCTTCATGTTTTGCAAAAGAAAGGATGCACTTTGTTTCTCTTCTTTGGGTGTTGAACCACCTTTACAAGACATGTTTACAAGCTTCTTGAAGAAACCCTAATTTTCATTTTTTCTTTTCTTTTCTTTTTCATTTTTTGATATATAACAAACTAACACAAGATAAAGACAAAGGAACAAGAGGATGAAGGAATTTTTTTTTATGAAACCAGGCATGCTTAAGAATAGGGAAAAAAGAGATCTACAAATGAAAACTAAAAGAAGAAGTCATAATTAAGAATTTAAAATGAAAAAAAAAATCAAAAGTTGTAGACACTTGATTTATAGCCTAACTTTGATAATAACAAATATGAACTCGCTTAAGAATAAATCTTAGAGAACCTACAAAAAAGATTCGAACTTTAACAAGAAAGTTAAATCAAGCAATTGAAAATGATCCTTTAATTTTAGGGAAACAAGAATTGAATCTAAAAAGTTTAGAACACCATAAAGTAAACTTTGATGAGTTCTCGAATAGGTTTAATAAAAAACAAAGATGAGAAGAACAATCTCAATTTTGACTAAACTAAATAAATCTCAAAATTCTATATATCTAAATTTGTTCTCCTTTGTATAAGGGCAAATATGATTCCTACTTAAATTGAAAAGCTATAACTATTATAGAACTTTAATTGGGAACTCTAAACTATTATTACTACTTTTAACTATAATCTAATATATTAATCCAATCATGACTCCAAATACTAGTTGTGCTCATGTAAGATATTAAAATATTAAATATTTATATTTATAGTTTGGAATTATACTCAATTCAATACAAATTAACCTAAAACTTAATAGATCAAAACATAATCAATCTAAGCCTATGATAAACTATACTTATAAATAATGGTCATGATATTATTAAAAACTATAAATTAAAGGAATTTATTAAATAACTTAGGTTTTTATAAATCTTTATTTTTATAAAAGACCAATCATCAATATTTTAATTTAATTTATTTTGGGAAGATAATTTATAGTTAATACACAAAATCTTCTTATGATAAGAATTTAACACAAAGATGCTTGTGGTTTGATAATTTTATATAGTTTTTTGAAAGGCAATTAATTTCATTAAATAAAAACTCTATCAAACCTTAACAGGTATAAAAGTTCAAGTTAATTTTATATCTTTTTTTTAATAAAAGGTAATTTCATTGAATGAAAGTAATGGAAGTACAAGTTGGCTCAAATAGCCAACATAAAGTTGCTAGGAGATGAACTCCAAGTCAAACACCCTTAGGATTAGCTATTATATGGCAAATATTAATCACAATGGTACCCAATAGGGGAAAGAAAACTAATTTTGCAACCTTAGATTGTCATTAGAGCAGCTTAGGAGATTTTCCATTCCATAAGAGTTTTATTGTTAAATTTGTGCTTACATTTGTATAAGTGGATATGCATTCTGATTTTGTTGATGGTGCTCCTTAAAAGGTCATATGAAGAGGTAATGGATATGAAAGTTCTATTGTTCCTTTTATTCTAAATACTAGCAACCATGCAAGCAAGAGCTATGATAACTAGCCATCGATCCCTTCATACATATGCTTGATTTGAGTGCTCCACACTATGATATCAGAGCAAGTAGTTGGAGAATTGTTTATCTCACAAAGAGCCATTATGGATTTCCATATTCTATTTTAATAAATGTAAGAGAAGAACAAATGGTTATGAGATTCAGCTTAAGCTTTGCATAAAGAACACCAGTTTCAGATTTGCAAATATTTTCCAATTTTGTCCATTGTAGACAGTTTTAGTTTGAATTCTTGCCATAGAGTATGTGCATGTCTAAGGTTGTAGTTCTTGCACCATACCACATGATGCCAAGGAACTTGGGGATGCTCTTCTCCGTAGACAAGTCCGGTTGAATAGGTAGAGAATTGACCAGAATGTTCAACCTTCCAGAAGATTTTGTCTGCTAGCCTCGTTAATGTGAAATTGGATATTAATTGGATCAAAGTTGAGTTTCAGCTGCTATTATAAGCTTGCTTCATAATTGCCAATCCATGAGCTACATTTACACTTCCATTTATGTGATTTTTGATGATTTGAAGTTCAGAGATAGAATGAAGATATGGTATTGTGATTCAAAATAAATAATAAATAATAAATTAACTAATGAATTGTATTTTTTAATATTAATAAAATTATAATGTACATATAATTTTAAATTGTTCTTTAAAAACACTACAAGAATAACATATTATTTGCGACGTTTTTTTAAAAAAACGTCACAAAATATTTAGACCTTTTGCGACGTTTAGAAAACGTCACAGAACATTTCAATTTTTTATGACGTTTTGACAGAACGTCACATAATTGTAACATGTTCTATGACGTTTTATTAATAAGACGTCGTGAAATAGAAACTACTATGTTTTATTAAACAAAACGTCGCAAAAGCCAGTTTAAAATAAAACATTTTCGCTCCCGCCTTCATTTCCCACCAGCTGGTTTATACTCTTGACGTTTCTTCTTCTCTAGTTTTTTCTCTGGTTTCTTCTCTCTACCTTCTCTCTGCAGCGAAAAGCAATGCAAGGCTTACGCTCTTCTTCTGCTCTCAGCTTTCAGCTCTCCAGTTGAGTTAGTTGTGGGGTCAGCGAAGAGCGGCGACGACGACAACGGTGACGGCGACTTCCTCTCTGGGCAGCATCTTGAAGCACAACAAAACAAATTCACTACATACATGTCTCGACTTTTTGTTAGAACTTCCAAATTACATATCTACTGGGCCTCGCACGCCGATGATGTCCCTCCTCCTAGCTCCGTTTGTTTTTTTTTTGTCTCTTAGAAAGTATTAAATTGTTTTAAACCCTAATTCAGGTCCTCTTTTTCTCCCCCAATCTTGGTAGGTAAATTAAATGGGAACAGTTGGAGGAGACGTCTTCTCTCGTGGAGGAGACGGCGCAACCAACAAATCTTTACAGCTCCTTTAAACGCCAAATGCAAAGCAACGGAGCACCGCCAACCACGAGAGAAGACGAAGCCCAAAGCGAAATGGCTAATCCAAGTGCCGCGGACTTGTGGTGATATGATCTTATGTGAAACAACGTTAATGTGTGTCTTTGTAGATGGAGATGGTCGGATCACCGGAAATGACGCTATCAAGTTCTTTGGTTTGTCTAATTTGTCCCGACCCCATCTCAAGCAGGTTTTTTTTTAATTTACTTTTTTTCCATTTCTTTTACCTTCATTATGGTTATTCTCGTTGTTGTTATGTTAGTTTTTATGTTTTTATTTAAGGTTTGGGCAATTGCCGACTCGAAGCGACAAGGATATCTTGGGTTTAAGGAGTTCATCACTGCTATGCAGGTTTAATAGAAGTTTTATTCTCTCTGTTGCGTTTGTGAATGTGTGCACTAATGTTTATCTTTAACTTAAGTTCTGTTCAGTTACCCGTTGACTTTGGAAATTTTCCTGTTGTGTTTTTATAATTGACTAATTTGTTCTTACCTTAATGTGTAGCTAGTTTCATTGGCACAAGCTGGACATGAAATAACCAACGATCTTCTCTACACCAAAGGTTTTAACTTTTTATGCTTTATATCTTGGTCTTTGCCTTGTCTGTTTAGTACCTGGAATTTGGTTGTTCTTGCTATATTTCTGAATATTGTATCTTTGATACTTGGCCTTGTTATCCCTTTTTCCATTATCTCTTATTACTTTTGCTAGATAATGGAGTTGTTAAGTTGATGCTGTTATATGTTTACATATAATAGATGATATTGAAGATTTAAATCCTCCATCAATGGAAGGCTTAGATGCATTACTTGCAGTAAGTGTTGGATTGTATTCTGAAGTTGTCTATCTCACATATTTCCATTTAAAACGGTTTTTGTTATTCAATGTATATGTGCAGAAGAAAAAGCGATCTTCAAAATTTACCGAGTCCGATTCAAATGGTAAGAAGTCTCTACAATGTTGATTGAAATGTGGGATTTCCTTTTCTACTGTGCATTTAGAGCTTTCTACTTTTCAGGTACTTCTCCAGTGGAAACATCGGCTTTAGTGCATTGGTTTTCTTCGAAATCAGCCAAAAAGGTGTGTTTTCTTGTGGTACATTGGTGCAAGTTTGACAACCTGTGACTTCTGTATCATAAAACAATATATCTGCTTTTGTTCCATCTTTTTATGTTAACCGGCTAAAATGACCATGAACATCACTTGTGATTTCTGTTCTTTCAATGTATAGCTTCGAATAAAAGTTGATTCTCTACTTTGGTATGTTCTTTCTTGTTGTTGTCGTCAGTTAATGATATATTATAATTGTGAACTTGCTGTGCATTTCCAATTCCTTCCTGTTTTCATAGTTTATTTTATATTCTCAGGTGTCTCTGTCCTCTGTTACATCTATTGTTGACGGCTTGAAGAGACTGTACATTCAGAAGTTGAAGCCATTGGAAGTTACTTATCGCTTTAATGATTTTGTATCTCCATTGCTGGTGAGTGAGCAGCTGTGATACTTAATGCTGACAAAGTTGTCAACTAATAGCGTACATGCTTTTCCTGGATTTGATCTGAGTTTTGTCCATCTTATATTTAATTTCTATAACCTTAGCTAGTGAAAAAATAGAATGTAGGCATAACAGTTTCTGTGGATTTCTTAAATGCAGACTAACAGTGATTTTGATGCCAAACCAATGGTAATGCTATTGGGGCAATATTCTACTGGTAAAACTACGTTCATTAAACACTTACTGAGAGGTAGTTATCCAGGTAATTTCTCCTTCCTATCCATCTCTCTTTTGTGCATATATCTGGATGTTACTGTGTCTACTTGGTGTTTTCTTTTCTTCTATTCTTTTATACCTAAACTAGTTTCTACATCTTTCCTTTTTTTCTTTTTCCCTTTTGCTACAGGTGCTCATATTGGACCCGAGCCAACAACTGACAGATTTGTTGTTGTAATGGTATTTATACAAGTCACTCCTTGTTACTTTGTATTGTTGGACGATGCATCTTTACTATTTGGATGAATAATAAAATGATTAACTCATATCTCATAGCATTTTTGGCCTTAGAAATGATGTTGCAGTTTGTAAATCTTGCAGGCTAACTGCCTCTTATCAGTTTCTGTTAAAAGAGAAATACTGGTTCTATTGCTTTTGATTTTATCCATAATACTGGCATTCTGATTGTATATCTGTACAGAATGGACCTGATGAAAGAAGTATTCCAGGGAATACGGTTGCCGTGCAAGCAGACATGCCATTCAGTGGGCTCACAACTTTTGGAACGGCTTTTTTGTCTAAATTTGAATGTTCCCAAATGCCACATCCGGTGAGTATTAGAATCACAGATTTCTTTCTTGATTATACGTTGTAGCACTTAAAACACTCCCAATTTCATTGTTTATCTAGTTGCTGGAGCATATTACATTTGTGGACACTCCTGGAGTTCTGGCGGGAGAAAAACAACGCACACAACGAGCTTATGATTTTACAGGTGTAACATCTTGGTTTGCCGCAAAGAGTGACCTCATTCTACTACTGTTTGACCCCCACAAACTTGATGTTAGTGACGAGTTCAAGCGTGTGATTTATTCTTTGCGTGGTCACGATGACAAGATTCGCGTGGTGCTCAACAAAGCAGACCAAGTTGATACTCAACAAGTAGGAATTCAGCTGACTATATCTTTTATTTAGCACTGACACAGAAATACTAGCATTTAAGAAATGAAAACAAAAAGACAGGCTGTAGGGTTTGTAACAAGAATTAAGAAACACTTTAGGATTTGAAACAAACAAGGCCATTAGTATCCACATCAATAAGTTCTTAAGAAAAATAAAAGCGTCACACTTCCCAAAACTAATTCAGAATTTTTAGAAAAACTCAAATTCTTTTTTTCCCCTTAAACTCAAGTAAACTAAAGTACAAGGTTTGTCCAATTTATTTTTATTAAAGTAAGAAATTTACTATATATTTTTTTTCTTAATGGCTATTAGTAGTTTCCTAAAGGAATAGACTTAAAAATAATTCTATTGTATAGACCTCGGCTCTTATCAAGAAAGTGGTCAATACATAAAGTTGACTAAGTTGATTATTAAAGAAATAACCCTAAACTAGTTGGGAAAATAATACAGAGATTACACGTTATATTCCGTTAACACTTGTGATAAAGTCATTCTTCTTCAGTGTTGTCATTCATCTATAGCATAATGGCTCTTGGTAAATTTTCTCATTAGTACTGTTCTAACCTTGTTTGGCCCCTTCAACAGTTAATGAGGGTTTATGGAGCTTTGATGTGGTCGCTTGGAAAAGTTCTCAACACTCCTGAAGTTATGCGTGTGTATATTGGGTAGAGTATCTATCAGTAAATTTAATTGAATATCATTCTAATATCTAGTACCATAGTCCAAACTAGCAAGGTTCTTCATACAGTAAATAAGATTAAGTTGTGACCCGTTAACATGAGTCACAGCTTGTTCTCTTTAAGGATTTCAATTGAGCAACACGGTGATGGTTTACTTTGGTTCCAGAGAATACTAAAATGAGTTCATTTTTGCTTATGAAATATGTGAATCAAAGAAGCATTTAAATATTTGCAAGATTGTTTTTGTGATATACTGAGACTTGTGGTGAAACTGAGATTGAATACTCATCTCATATATACATTTATTTGTGTTGTTGCACGGCAGGTCATTCAATGACAAACCAGTAAATGAAGCTGCTGTTGGTCCAATTGGAAAAGAGCTGTTCGAGAAAGAACAGGAAGACCTTCTTTCTGATCTTAAAGATATCCCTAAGAAGGCTTGTGATCGGCGAGTAAGTTCTGCAAATCTAGTTTCTTTTGCAGTTCTTTGTATATTATTAATAAAATTGTTGATTTCCTTTGATAATTCACTGGAATTTTTGTTGAATTGGATTCTGATGATATTTTATACAGATAAATGAGTTTGTGAAACGTGCTAGAGCTGCCAAGATTCATGCTTACATTATTGGCCATCTTAAAAAGGAGATGCCAGCAATGATGGGAAAAACGAAGGCCCAACAAAGGCTGATTGATAATTTGGAAACAGAGTTTGGAAAGGTTGGTTTCACTCGATATCTTTACTTTCATCTATGTCTTAAGGTTGAGTAGACTGCCAGCATCTCTCGCTCGTGTTTAAACAGGTACAAAGGGAGTTCCATTTGCCTCCTGGAGATTTCCCAAACGTCGACCACTTCAGGGAGGTTTTGAGTGGTTACAACTTTGACAAGTTTGAGAAGTTGAAGTCCAAAATGATACAGGCTGTGGATGATATGCTAGGTTACGACATTCCAGATCTCTTGAAGAATTTCAGAAATCCCTACGATTAGAGGATGACCGATCATGTTAGCAGAGACCAGAAGCCGTACAGCAATCATACATGTTCAGTGAGAATCTTAGGCATAGTACCCGTGTAGTTGTCTATTTCTTCATTTTAATCAGTTTTCCCTGGAACATATATGCAGGCAATATAAATCGACTCGTCTACAATATTCATTCATCACCTCGATAATGACAAAAGAAATTATTTGTCACAATTAATATGTCCTACCTTTATATGCTCGTCTAGGAAAAGCTTGATTGCCGCTACAACTATCTTCTTGGACTCTTTAATCATACAGTCTATTTCAGTTAATCTATACCAATAAAATGGCAGATTTTATATTGTTGATAATTGCTTAGCCTCCATTATGGTAGTAACTCGACGAATAATGGAATAAAGTATGATATAGAAATGGTTTGTACCATTTCATAAAATCATACGAGTGTCTCGTGGGAAAGAAGTGAAGGCATGCAGGCGTCAAGACAAATCCAGAATCCTGAAAACTTTATCCATAATTGGCATGCAATATTTTGTCAAATCAAACCATAAATTATATGTAACTGCGACAGTATCAACCTATATGCGATGCTGCTGTTTTGGTAAATTAATAGTTTTTCTGCATCTTAATATATATGATTTTGATATGCAAATATGCATGTCTTCAAAACTTTGTTGTGGTATGTTTGTTCAAGAGATTTAGCGCAGCCTACATAATATAATTTGTCAAGGTTGATTTAAGACTAAGCCATTCTGCCCAGCATAAAGCTGTAGTAATTTAGGAGTCATGCCTTGCTTTAACCCTGAAAACAAGCCGTCAATTACCAAGAAGGTATGGAATAGCTTTATAACAAGTCTCCAAAAGAAGCTGACCCGTTTTCGAAGATCCAAGCTCTTGAATAGAGCCAGTGAACACCTTCTTGGGCTCCACCGGCGCGCATCTTCGGTCACTATTCTTCGCCTTCCAACTCACCATCACCGCTTCCACCACAATTGCTTCAGCTATAACCATTCTCACCTGAGCCACCAAAGCCAACCAGAACAAGATGATCTACACAGGTTCAATACAAGGACTTCGCAGACACAAATTAATCGTATTGTAGAGAAACCAGTGCTCTCACCAGGCGGCTATTGTAAACCTCATGAAGACCACTCTGAAGAAGTCAAGGACGTCACTGTTGAAGTTGAAGTTACTGACTCTAACAATTCCTCTGAGGATGCAGTGGAAGATTATGATAATAACTGTGATGATGGCGACAAAATGAAAGGTACTTTCAATGAGAAGAATGAATCAGTTGCAATGCAGTTATATGGAGTGGATGCAAGAGCTCAGGAGTTCATAGAGAAGATGAAAAGAAGATGGAGGCTTGAGATACAGGCTGCAAAAGAGAACTATGAATCAGATTCGGACTCGTGTATATGACACTTGGTAATGTTTGGTATGAAAGTAAAGAAGATATTATATTACATCACCATTCATTCCCTAGTTTTATATATTGCATCACGTACAAATCCTTCGACATTTTGTATTCCAATGTGATTACACATTATTCTTTGTGATTTCCATTACATTGGACACCAGATTTCATTACATCACATATTATAGTCCCATTACTGTTATTAGATACGATATGCTCTTGTAAGGAGTTAGAAAATATCCTTAATTTCTGTTCTCCTCCTATGATTATGATATAGTAATCATAATAAGGATGGCTTTAGTTGAATTGCCGTTGTTTTCTTGGGATTAAGGGTTAATTATAAAAAAATCTTAAACTTTATTCAATTTTGTAATTATAGTCTAAACTTTAAAAAAGTGACAGTTAAATATTTAAATTTTCAATTTTTCTCAATTCTAGCCGATCGTTAGTGTCTCCGTTAAGTTTGCTAACATGACTTGCCATATGTTCCTGAAACCTTAGGGTATGTTTGGATGTAGGTGGAGGGATGGAAGAGAATGGAATGGAATGACCCAAATGACTCAGGCCATTGTTTGGGAGTCTATTTTGAAACAGAATAGAATGGTAATTAATGGCTTTGGAAGCCATCCTTTGCCATCCAAAATCTAATATTTTGTGAGGAATGACATGGCTTGCCTTCCGACTTCTAATTTAATGACAAAAGTACCCTAAAAAAACTAATGAAATTACAACCTCAGTCCAGCAAATACCTACACGGCTATATGTTACTACGTCCATTGTGTTTCTCCTTCAACTGACTTCTTCCATTGATGAACGTTTTTCTCTACAGCTGCTAGGGTCATCTGTCTTCGTTTCATCAGGTAAGCATCGACTATTCTTCTATGTTCATCTTCTTGATACTTTTTGAATGTGAAGAAATCAGAAATTTTTATTGATGCTGGTGTCATCTTCTTTGTTCATCGATGGACGTGCGTTTATTATGTGTTATGTGTTTGGGAAGTTTTGTAAATCGAAGGATGTGTGTTTTATCCTATGTTATGTGTTTGGACATCTTACAATTTGAAATGCTTTGGGATTACTAAAATAGTTTCATAGCAACTATGTATATTTTATTACAAGGGTAATTTTGGAAAAAAAATATTATAAGTCATTCCATTCCATTCATTTTTAGTATCACTTCTAAACAATGGTCAAAGGAGTCCCTCTCTTATTTTATTTAAATTTCCAAACAATGGAGTGACTCATTTTATTCCATTCAATTCTACTCCATTCCATCAATTGTCATTCCATTCCATTCCCTCGTAAACTCCCAAATATATCCTTAATATTTTCTTATTATTTTAAATGATGTGACGTTTTTACCTACTTTAAGAAAATAAAATGACTATTATGCCTATATTTTAAATTTTTTTCTCATTCCTAAAATTTCAAAATCTCTAATTTAAATTAAATCAACAAAATCTTAGTGTTCTTTAATCAATATACGATTAATTAAGTGTATACAAGAAGGAATTAAAACTTATTGCAAATAAGATATGCTATATTTGATATTTACATTATTTTTTTAAACTCTTTGTCAACAAAAGAATTCTCTCGTATTTTCATTATTATAAGTTTTGAACCTAAAACAATGATTGATATTTACTAATGTATGTTCAACCCATTATATATTATTTAAGTGTATTTAACTTAATTTTTTATTAATATTATCGATATTCCTTTTAAAATCTCACTTATTCATCATTTGATAACTATGGTTTCATAGAAAATTTTAATATTATGTATATTTTATTATTCATTTAAAATTAGAATTAGCATGGACTCATATTTAATGATGTTAAGGTTTTATGAAATTCCTAATTTTTTTATGTTCAGGTGGTCAATTGTAAACTTATTATCATTCAAATAATTTGTGGCATAATATCTCACGTGTCATGTGGCAAAGATGATCATAGACATAAGGTTCTCTTACGGTGGTTATTGGGCTTTAACTTCAAAGTTCGAGTTCATTGGATGCAATTTACCAAGGCCTAAGCCTTACTCGACGGCTTCTGCTCAAGGCTGGGCCTGACTTGAGATAGTCAAGCCCGAGCTCATGCTCAGGCAGCCCGAAGCTTGACTTGATCTAGTCATGCCTAAATTTTTAATTTTATTTTAATTTAAAATAGAAACAATATCTTTTTTCATAAGATGACATCATTTTCTTATAATTATCGGGCTTTAGACTGAGCTAGGACGATTTGCTAAGTTTGCTTATCATTGTTAGAACTATTGGAAGTTCCAAAAATGCATAACCACCTTAATGTGATAAAAGTTTAACTTTAAATGCCTTGAAAGTAGTTTTGATAGTTTGAAGGAACTTAGTATGACAAATGACCATGACTTATTGGCAGTGTTGAATGAGGTGAAAACTTTAGGAATTAAAGAAATAGAAGTATAATTTATTCTTAGGTATGAAATAGATGATAGCGTAAAAATAAAAGTGCAAAGTTAGGTAAGTATAAGAGAATGATGGTTCAAGATCAAATGATGAATTTGATTCTCAATATATTCTTGTAGACATTAGTTGCATTGATGATGAGTTAGATCTTAGTGAATTATGCTTTAGTCATGAAAAATATATGTAAGTTAGGAAGAACTCCAAGAAATATACTCCAAAGTTTAGGTTTGCTTATGATTTTGATAGTGTGACTGACAGTGCTAGGAAGTATAAAAGATTATACTATAATGATTCTAGCCAGAGTGTTAGTATAGGTGTAGTGGAAGGAAACACTTACAAACCTCATTCTGAGTATGATAACTCAAATAAGGGGGTGTCCTATAGTATTTAGGGATGACAATGGGTAGGTTCAAACCTGAGCCAATTTTTTTAAGCTTAAGCTCTACTTGAAGCCTAATTATACTTATACTAAATAATCTAATCTTGGCCTGTTGAGTTCAAGATAAGACAAAAATAATGTTAGACAGATTTTGTAAAACCTACTAATACCTAGTGATTTTTATGATTTTGTGGTTATATGAAAGTTAGCGATAAAAAAAGGAAGAGTTATAACTCAAATGTAGACTATAAAACCATAACATTAAAGTCAGGAATGAAGTTTGAGATTCCTAAGCAATTCAATGATATTGTATTATAATTTTCTATCTTTAATTCATATGACATTAGGTGAGAAGGGTACATTCAATAATAAATGGAGGCAATTTATGTTATAGGTTGTAGTTGGAAAAGTTTTCAAAGTTTGAAAGGATAGGAGTCATTTATAATGAAAGTTGATCAGCCTAATTATACTTGTAATAAGGATATAAGGAATAGACAAGTGACCTCCATATAGGATTTAAAAGAATCTTTCAAGATGTTTAGAAGAAACTCATCTTGGAATATGAAGGAGATGATTTCTGATGTAGTTAAAAGGTTTACCATCACTATCAAAAAAGTGATGTGCTATAAGGTACAGGAGAAAACATTAACTGAATTATGTAATATTATGGTCACATAGGCCTGATTTGCTTTGAACAAACTGAGGTGGGAGATTCAAGATTGAAACTAATTTAAAAGGTCCACAAGGTAAGCCTATCTTTAATAGATTTTATGTGGGCTTTGATACACTCAGGCTTTGTTCTTTACAAGGCCATATGAATATAATTAGACTGGATATATACTTTTCAAACACATTACTTAATGTTTCTTATTTTCAGAAATTTTTTAAAATGGAAATAATCAAATGTATCTAATTTTATAGGCAATAGTGGAGAGTTAGAATTATGATTATAAGAACTAGTTTTTTTGTATGTTTGTAAAAAATTGGAGTATACTAGGTTATTAATGGGTCGAGTTCCACGAGTAACCAATATCTTGGACTAGTAGAGGTTTTTGAAACTAACGGTTCAATATATGGAGCATAAGAAGTGTCTATAACATATTTATGCCAATTGTAGTCATTGACGACATACTTACAAGGCATTATTTTAGAAGGTAGTAAATTACATAACTATGTATGAATAAAAAGCGTGTGTAGAGGAAATAAAGGCCTTATATGTTATTGAATATTAAGACTAGAGAAGGATCCACATATATTTTGTTAAATCCTTCATTATTACACTACTTGAATATGAGATTATACATAATAACATAACTAAAACATTTAATAGGTATATATGTAAAGTTAAAACAAAGGTCTGTCATTAACATGCTTAAGGATATAACAATAATATTGATGACTAATAATGGATATAAAAGAAAATTGATGTTAAATAGTGATGATGATATTTGCCCTAAGATTATAATAAAGTTAGAAGTAGTGAAATTTGAATCGAGGTTATAGGCACTAAGTCCAATGGAAGTATAAAGTTTGAGCTTTCTTACTTTGATGATAGATTTGTAATTGACTTGGAGAAAAGGACATATGAACTTTAGGAAGAAATATAGTCATATATGGAGAATTTTAGGATTATATATTACAAGGTAAGAATTTAGGAAATAAAGTTGAAATAATTTTATTTATAAGGTGTTAATTTTTCTTTTACTACTGATTATTAACCTTTAAAATGGAGTAGGGATCAAGTATTTGAGGAGAATATAAGATCATATTGTTAAACCAAACAAATGACTCAAGATCTAAGTTCACACACAAACTAGTTATGATAAAAACATGTCATACTCTCAATAAAATTAAGAATCGTAGATAACTACTACACATAACTTTGTATCCACTCAAGGTAGCAATGCAACCTACAATGAGGCTTCATCTAGTAAGAGGTTCAAGCAATTGATAAGGAAATTAGTGATATTACCTATTCCAAGAAAGACAATGGCTAAAAGAAGCTAATTTGTAGTGTTTACCATCTAATTGTAAATATTATAGTTAATTATATTGTTCTACTTTAGATTTTTTTCATTTATTTATTTCCATATGTATATTTTTTATTTATCAATTGCAATGTCGCGACAAGTTTATTTTAATAGTTCTATAATATAACATTTATAAAAAATTATAAGGATTATAAGCATAATGCCATAAAGAATAGGTTTAACAATCCTTATAAAATTACCTTCTAAAATAAACTTATATATAATCACTAAGCTAAGCTTTTGTGTTAACATAAATTTATGTTCATAAAACAATTAGAAAGTTTTGTCTTCTAATAGATAACTTAAATATATACTTAAACTTCTGTAAAAAAAAATTCCACCATTAAGTATATTAGGTGAGCACATTAAGATTACAATAATTAAGCATGTAAATAAACTTAGCATTGTCAAGTTATTGATTATCCTCTTTCTCATCATGTAGGACTTAGTTCCAATTTAGCATTTTAGCTTTTAGCTTTCAAATTTCAACTACCATTTTTATCTATAACCTTCTCTTTGTCAACAATCTTACATTCTAAATTAATAATTTGTTAAGCTAACATAATATTCGCCTCTTCTTTTCCTTTTAATTCTACTTTCAAACTCTCATTTTTTCTTGAAAATCATAGCTTATTCATTCATATTAGCTTTTGTATAAACACATTCAAAATAAGAATCATTTCTCTTCTATAATAAGCACTTGGAAAACTTTCTTTTTGAACTACTAACTTCGTGAAAGGTATAAATCACCTTTAAATCATAACAACGCACCCTTTGCTTTTCGCAATCATTATTGGTTGACTAAATATTTATTTAGGAAGGTAGTTCATATTGATGATTATTACTCATCTTCTTTTAAGCTTAAAATGGAAATGAATTTCGGTCTGAATTACTCTTTAGAATTTGATGATGTCTTGATGAATTGGGGTAAATAGGTTAGGGTTTAGTTGTGTAATAAAATAGTTACTTTAGATTTAGTCAATTGATTGTTTGTTTACAATTTTATCATTTTCCTAATCTGAGTGCAGATGCCACATCATTTAAAATTGTTAGGAAGTGTAAAATATCTTATTGTGTTGTTAAAATAAGGCTTATGCTACTTTCAATTTATTTTTAATAGTTTATATGTTTTTTCTAATAAATTTTTAAGTTGATAATATAATTAATAAAACATGTATAATTCATGATTTTTTTACTAATGACCTCATTAGAATAAAACAATTTTTGTGTAAAATTTTCATAAGGTTTAATTATGTATTGTTTACTATTTATTCTTTTATAAAAATATAAGGGTATTAAATTAAAGAAAAAGGAAATTTTGTTTTTTTTTGTTAAAAGTCCCCAATTTTATAAAGTGAGTAATTGACCCACTTAATATGGAGAAGTTAATGAGTTTATAAACTCATATGCCTTTAACTTATCTCTTTTTATTTTTCTCTATCTTTCTCTTCTTAGTTCGTGTATTATTGTTCATTGAACAACTTATATTGATTGATTGACATTGTTAAATGAATAAAGTGTAATATTTGAATGGTTAAAAATTGCATAAAATGTGTTTGTGTCTAAACAAATTATATATAAATAATTGAAATCAAAATAATAATTGTTATTGAACGTTATGTTTAGGTAATTGTTACATTTAAATGATTGGTAGTTATTTTAAACAGTCTTATGACTAAAAAATTGAACATTAAATG
>JANZXV010000211.1:24459816-24486363 GCA_027576455.1 Erythroxylum roigii | reverse complement strand
TTTTAATATTAATAAAATTATAATGTACATATAATTTTAAATTGTTCTTTAAAAATATCATGTCAATTTTAGTTCTAAAACCTTTATAATTAAATACAAACAAAAACCATTATTTCAAAAGAGCAGCCAAAACCTAAAAAATCTTGATATAATAAATTGTTAACTTTTTTTCGTTGTACAAAAATCAATATTCTTGATTGGTTTGAGAAAATTTATAATGACATTATTTGGAAAAAAACTATGGTTGATGCTCTTTTTTTAAAATAGAAAACTTAATTATGATGACATTATTTAGAAAATACTACTGTGTATAGTGTCTACCTTATCGAAATTTTCTATTTTAAAAAAGGACATCAACCTTGTAGTTCTTAACGGAATACACTTTGTGAAGTTAATAAATGCAAATGAATATGATTTGCTTAATTTTTGAAAATTTTCATCTTGTAAAACAAAGTTTTAAATTATAAATTGCAGATGATATTGTGGTAATTACGAACGATGTAGATGTAATTACAAAAAAATTGGCTACAATTGCAGCAAATTACAGTAAAGTCGTAATATTAAAACCTTGATACAAAGCATAAAATAAACTTTTAAGAGGCTGAAATCGTTAGTTTACTTCCTGATATAATGTAGATACTTTGAATGATATGGGAGAGAGTAATCTACAAACTGAATTTCCTTGGATTAAGCTGATCATTCGAGACGATTTTGTGTCTGGTTCAGTCGGATTCCGCTGAAGTTGGGCGTCGTGTTTTGGATCCATGATCTTGAATCACTTTGGCTAGAGAACACCTGCAAAACAATAAAGGCGCGCCGGGGGTTGGTTCCCTGCAGGCCGCTCCGACGCTCAAGTTGGTCTTTCTGGAGAGGGATTCTCTAACAATGAGCAGAGAAAATTAGGTTATGGTGTCGTACCTTTTTTCATGGTGAGATAATGAGTTTATATAGTAAATACCCGTAAGAATTAGGTCAGTGTTGAGGAATGAGCCGATCGACCCATGTACCTTTCTAAGTTTGGGCTTGAACCTAGCACGATCGACCCAACTATAGCACTAGTATCTTAAAATGGGTGACAAAAGTCACAAAACTGCCTTTTTTAATGGAATGAACTATTGCTGCCACTATCTTCAACCCTTAAATATAAACCATTTATGGATCATGAAACAAGCTTGCTGCGTCCTTTAGATCGAGTGCAAACAGGGCTTTTATTACTGGTTCTTCGCTCTGCAACTTTGGACGTGTGCAAGGTCTAGAGCTTAACTTATGAGCGAGGATTGTAACGTATATACTTAGCCTTAATTTGTATATGCTTACTATATATATAGAGAGAGAGAGAGAGCTTACGTGCGAGGATTGTAACGTTTATGTTTAGGCTTTGTATATGACTACTCTCTCTCTCTCTCTCTATATATATATATATATATTCGTGTCCTGATAATTTGTATCTTTTTCACTTAGCACAAGATAAACAAATGAAAGAAAAGTTTAACGACAACTGTTTATGCGTAAAAATCCCTAATTATTTAATGTCGTGTCTGGAACAAAAGGATTGATTGTAACCACTAGTGTCTTAATTAGTTAAAAGGGACAAGTAGAAACGTCGCGAAAATGAGATCACTTAATGTTGGTTTTCCTTAATACTTACTTTTAATATATTCTTTCATGTCAACTATTGCAGATTAGACGTCATTTCTGATAATTCTCACTGCTGCTGTGCTTTCTCGTGGCTTCCTCAAGATGTAACAGAGGTAGGACCATGACTATTAATAAAACAATTGAAAAAGGAAAAATGCTTTAGACAAGGAGAAGGACATTTAATATTTAAAAACTGAAGCACAGAGTGAGCCTGTATCCCATCAGTTTGACTAAAATCTTGTCTTCGCTTTCTGAACAAGAAATTCTGTGAAATGATGTAAGACTAACATCTATGCGTAGCATGTTTAACGTCATCCAATGCAATTGGTTGTTGATCTTAACAACAAATCCTTGATGATCAGACCCTTCCAAATATTGCCACAGCCCACATGGGTAGATTCAGTTTACGAGTATGGAAAACCTATGAATTACAGCCTCAGGCTCATCTTCAACAGGTTCTGTATCTACTTCTGCTATACTATATGGCCCTATTAAATTCACAGGCTCCATTCCCTTTTTTTTTTTCCCCCCTTCTACTTAGACAGGATGGATAATTGAAATTCAACTCTAAAATTACAGCAGCCCTGTTATTTTCATAACTTCATTGATTATGGTGAGTGTATATCTCTTCATGTCTCATCACCATTTACGCTTTCAACTAAATAAATTTATCAGGCTTCTAGGAGAAAAGATTAGCCTCCCCATCACTGCCAATAATTGAAGGCGATATAGGTATGGAACTTCAAATAAAGACAAGAAAGCATCTCACGAACAATAAAAGCAGTTCATTCTGTGTCAGTAGAAGACGGTTCCAAAATGGGATCTTTTAATAGATTTCCATTTTTATTTCTTTGGACTACGAAAACTGTAATATCAACTAGTTTAGCAATTAATTTCAAGCAATTTGTTTCTCTATACTGCACTCTTCGCATCTTATTAAAGATGATGGAGGAGGTAATCCTTCCAAGTGATTCAAGACTGAAGTGGCATTTCAGTTTGGACCCTTTCATGTAGAATAGTATAAACTAAGATATTTCACTGCCGTAATTATAATTACAGTAGTGTTATAATTTTAGAGATTGTTGTGACTATTATTAAGATTTGATGAGGTCTGATATAGTCACAATTGTATCTTCAACCACCTCAATAATTCGTAACCTTAATGTCATGGGCAACCCATCACAAACTAACCTAATAATAATGTTGGATGTCACGTAATAAAAGTATGAATGGTGCTTCAACATTTTCTTCATCTGTGAAAGCGATTTTTGTTGTTTGATTTTATCAAAATACATTATGGTGACTGCAAACTGTAGAATAATATATACATGAATACATAGATGTAAGAGCTAATCAATATCTAAGCAAGCGTACGATAGACACAAGATCTTTAGCTTGTGATATGTCCACGGATTAGTTAGAGCATATAATAAGAAGCACTAGTATTTCTTTGTGAGGTTAGTTATCACATTCTAAATGTTCTTCTATATATACGTAGATGAGAATATCAGGCGGCAGTGGCACAGAGAGAGTTGTAGAGATTGAAAGCCAGTGGCTTCTGTTGATTGATGCAAATCATCCACCATATCTGATGTGAAGATATATGAGAAGGTGACTTTTGCTTGGATGGATCGCAAACCAAAACTTTGAAAGTAATATACAAATCATTTTGAAAAAAGACCTCTTGGAGGATGTTGGAAAAGGGGGAATGATTAAACTTAGCTTTAAGGAGGAGCAATGGAGAGGCGCACTGGGAGCAAGGGGACCTACCATTTGGGAATTTTAAGTTGTGAATGTATGGAGAATAGATGTTATCTTTCCCTTTAAAAGAATGGTTGGTTAAGTTATTATTCTTTGATGGAATGTCTCCACCTTAAGCTCTTTACTTCTAATCCTAATATAATTAATATGGAATTTCACTTATAGCCCTTTCTTTTTCTTTCATATCCCCACCGTGGATCTTCATATGGACCCTCATTTCCTACTTATAGTCTCGTTCTTTTCATATGTTATGGGGTCTCTTTTCCTTCTCTAGAAATAAATATGGTTATATTAAATATTGTGACTCCCCTAATCTCCGACACATCTTAGAACTTGCTTGCAAGTCTAAAAACTAATTAAAATTCCATTTATTTTCTCACATCTTCAAAAGAAAATGCAAAAAAAAAAGGAGCAAAAAGAATCATGAATGACCAAATTAAGATAGGCACAAGAAATTAAAGCTAGATGCATGTAAACATAGGCAAGCAAAGTGAGTTTATCTTTAAGAGAAAACCTAGCAGAACATTAACCAAGGCTCGGGGTTAACACGACAAATGATTGGATGTACCATCAAGATAGTGCTCTGTATAGTTGCCGACGCGAACTTGAAGTAGCTAAGGAGTCATATATGTTATGTTAGTAATTTTGATGCTTTACAGAAAGTGATTGGAAAAGAACATTAGCTAATCCATACAGAACCCCTATTGCAAGTTGGTCCTGATGGAGGAACCCGCCGCAGTATTTCCCAAACAGTTAATCGCGATCTCTCTTTCAAACATGGCATTGATTGTGAATGTGAGGTTTGGACGAAAGCTACACGTCGGATTATGGTGTCCAATTTGTTTGGGCTATCAACCGCAGACTTGAGCTGCATGACGTAAATCTTAAGCCCATTTCTGAGTCAAGGGTAAAAGGGAATATAAGAGGGCTGCAATACAAAGAACTGAGGCATTTAAAGCCCTTCTATGTCAATTTTGGGTCAGTTAGTTCGGTCCAACTTTGCTTGATTTTGGTCTGAGTTAATCGAATCACGGGCGGATCACGGATTAAAAGTGATCGGCCCGACTTTGGCCAGGATCCGACTGTTATTTAAAAAACACCGTTGTTTTTAACATTTTTTTAAAAAACTTATAAGATGGGCCGAGTTAGTCAGCCCGCTCATGGCCATGGGCCTGTTAGCCCATAATCAGGTCAGAGCATGAGCTGACCTATCCTAGCCTGTCAAATCACAGGACATTCTAATCCAGGGTCGGTCGGGCCCAGTCAGGAGAGTCCCAATTCCAAACCGGCCCATTGACATTCTTATTTCCTTTATGATCAGAAGTTTTCAAGTCCAGGCCACTCTTCGGGTACCTTTCGGCCCTTGCAATATTAACATGCAATAATAAAAGGGTACTGCTTTTTGCTCAAGATTCCGTCCAATAATAAAAGGGAAAAATCAACGCGAAAAAAAAAGGTTTTAATGAGTGTTGGACTCCAGATGGCACAAACCCTTTGTATGTCGATATCAATGCAATGTTAGATTCACCAACTCTTTTCTTCATTAGGTTAATCAGGTCTGGACAAAGAGCAAGCCCACATCTTACTTTATCTACTGCAAAAAATAACTCTATATTACTCATTCAATTGATCTTATAATATAACAACTACAACTTAAGGATTCCCTGTCGACTCAACCAATGCACCAAGTGCTCATTTCGAGTTCTCAAACATATGAATGCACTCAAATTTCATTTTGTAACCCATCTGGGCTTACTCAAGTGAAATGTGTTCTTCCCGTAACTTATTTATATTTATACAGAAACCCTTTGTTTGTAGTTAGTTCGAGTAAAAATTAGTCATTATAATGACTAGTTTTATGTTAGTATTCCATGTTAACATTTTAATCGACCTATATAGTAAAATAAGAAACAAACTTATTGACCTAAAATCACCTCTTGCTTTGAAGGAAATTGATCAAACCCTTAGTTTGATAGATTGATGAATAGTGTGAAGAATAAAATCTCTTTCTAATCAAACTCCCTGTGAATGCATTAACTCATGCTATTAATTTCCTTGATATATTTGACTCTAACCTAGGAAATTTATTTGGTCATATCTATAGGATTTCATAAAACTCTTATTACTCATGCCATGATCTATTTATATATATGATTTCTTAATCTATATGTATGAAATATGAAATTGAATCAAAACACTAGCATATCTCGATTCAAACAAAATAAGCAATTATGAATAATTTACAAAATAATTTGGATCATTTATTAAATTAAAGAATCAATCTAAACACATATTTCTAAGGTTCATCTTATCTATGTTTATCCCAATTTAGTTCATACTAAGATCAAGAAAACCAATAACAATAAAGACGAATATAAAAAAAAACTAATTCTTATTGATCTTGAAGTTTTCGCTTGAATCTGGATGGAAATCCTCTGTTTTCTCTCCAAAATTGCTTCCTTCTTGTTTCAAAATGCTCTAATTTTTGTCTCTAATAATGTGAAATAATCTAATCAAAAAGTTGCTTTTTATGCTTATGAAACCCTCAAAATTTGAATGTCAGGTCTAACATATAACTATATTTTTCCTACATTCCAAAAAAAATCTCATTTTACATGAAAATTAAAGCCAACACAAGTCCCCAACACAAATCCGTGTTGTACCTATAATTTGACTCCTTTTCACCATCATAATAAATATATGTCAGTGTTATGCAACACAAATCTATGTTCATCTTGCACAAATCCATGTTGCTCCAAGTTGCACTAAATAACTCCACTTTGACTTAAATTTAACTAAATTTGTTCCTTCTTCATTATGGAGCTACAATAAGACCTAAAAACAAAAATACCAAATTTAATATCAAATCCTATAGAAATAATTAAAAAAGCAAAATACTCTTAAAATAATAATAAGAAATTAATATATTTAATATTTACCAATTAAAAAGAATACAAAGTATGTTTTGATAGAGCATTATGCATTCTATTTAGAGTAGTTGAAACTAGCATTTTTGAGTACAAGAGAAAGAGATATATTACAATTAATCTTGATGGTCCAACAAAAATAAAAAATGCTTAATGTATACTATTGAAGATTCATAGATTTGGCATATGAGACTTGGAATTTAAGCTTAGCATGGACCTTCCCTTCATCTAACTGCATAGGACAAATTTAAGAAAGGCGAGGTGTGTGGAGCTTTCCAACTTCTTCGAACTTCCCTTCTAGCCTCTTTTAAGCCTCATCCATAATTATGATCTTGTCCAATTTTGAATCCCATAAACTAGATTCATTTTGTTGAAATCCTGACAAGCCTTAAATTCAAATTTAAGTTTTTGCATTGCTATACCAAAAAGAAATTTGTGTGGTTTTGTCATGCTGGATTGTAAGTGTTCAAATAAAGATGATTACTTCCCTAACCAAATTGTGCCTCATTGAAGTTCGCAAGGGTCCTTTACTCCCTATGATATATTTCCTCCGTCATCGTTCTTTCTATTTCTTCTTGGCATTTAACTTTTTGGATTCCTCATAATTGCCTTGTGATGTCCAAATTAATGTGTCTTTTACTTTGCACCTAACTTCCTTCTCTCTCTCTCCTTTTTTATATAATTTCTTATGATTAGGTACCACAATTATAAGAAAGGGAAATAATTTGTCAACAAAATAATTCAAAAATTCCCAAACTAGTTCCCCGAAAATGAAGTTAAAAACTTGCTGAGCAAGTTTTACTTATATAAAACCCTCAATATTTAGCAAGTGCACAGATTGTAAGTCGTAGTAATTAAGGTGTCAATTCCACGAGGAATTAGCTAAAACTAATTGAATCTTAACTTTATCTAAGGTTGCAAAAACGTGAATTAAAATGAAAATAAAACTTAATAGAAAATTAAGCAATTGAGTATGATTTGATTAAAAATCAAATTATGAAATTAGCACAAGTAAATCAAAATGGAGCAAAACCACTTAACAATTAAGATATCACACAAGACAAGATCAAACATTTATGAGAAGAAGGGATTTATTCTATCATCATTTTGCTACCCTAATCACTTTTGATTGAATCTGGATCGATCCTAGATTTCTAAAGGGTTTATTACTCTCTCTTAATATCTAATCATTTAACCCTAATTAATAAGACTTAATTGACTCCGAAATTTCAATCTTGCAATCTCTCGATTAACAAAAATAGTTTACGTCTTCAACTAGTTCTTAAACGATCTATGAGATGATCGAGTCCTTGCACAAGATCTCTTTTCGTATGATTACCGATTGATATTTATGTGACCTATTGGGTTGTTAACTCTTATTACCCATCCTAATCATATTACTATCGATTCAATTTCTCAATTTATTATTAAAGTATGCACATTCACAAATATCACAATACCCAAACATTTCATTGACATTAAAATCAATTAAGCCATAAAATGATTAAAGAATCAATCCCAAAATGAAGTTAGAACATCATTAACAACTTATTCAGCATCCTCAAACCCAAAGCATACTTCGAGATGTAGTGAATAAACAAGAGGAAATAGAAAATAACTTGAGATGGCTGGGTTGGAGTGGCTGGATAGTAGCTGGCTGAAGCTCCTCTTCTTTTATCTCCTTCTTCTCTCTTCCTTACGTTCTTTCTCAAAATGGAAAATGGAGGCCCCTCTTATTAGGGTCATTTAATGATCTTATATAATCTTGACACCATTTAGGTTAAAAACTAGGTTTTACCCAAGCTAAAAAGTCGAAAAGGACCCTTCAAAAAGGAAAAAAGAAGGAGATCCTTGTGTCTGCTGCGTCCCTCTCATGATCGTGATCCTTGAAATTTGGCTTTTGTCATGATTGTGACATAAGTGTCACGATCGTGACCTAGTGTGATTCTCTTCCTTCACGATCGTGACCTTAGGGGAGACCTTCTGTCACAACTGTGACCCTGTTCATTTTGTCCAAGCTTTCTCCAACTTCCTTCAATCTTCTTCATCTAAGTTCATACACTAACAAAAACATCAAAACACCTCAACCACACAAAATTAAAGTTCAATATCATGATCTAATCCACAAAACACTTAAAAACATAAACACACAATCACATTGATATAATTCTAAACCTAAACGTGCACAAATAATCTAATCAACACCTAAAAGCATACTAAAACACATACCAAAACAAAATGTAAACTACAACTATCAACATCATCACACTGAAACTTTTACTTGTATTCAAGCAAAAACAAAAGAAATAAAAATTCAAACAAAACAAACAATAACACATACATTCAGGCATATGCAGTAATGATATAATGGAATCTAACTTCACGAAACTAATTTAGCCTCAAACACAATCCTTGAAGTTGTTCCAACTTATTAACTTATGCAATTTGTGGCTAAGCACTTTGAACTAAGTATATGTACTACCCAAGACCTTAACGTCATATTCATTGACCCTCAACACTTGCATACACACATTGATAATCAATAGTCAACTAAAATTGCAAACATCACTTAGTAGCTTTTTATGAAAAATCATGCTATTCTTAAACATCGGTAGGATTTGTTTATTAAATACCATTTTGTTAATTTTCTTTAACATTAAAATAGTCTTTTGACTCGAAGGCAAACATTTGTGATGAATGTCCCTCGGTTACTCAACTAGGTCATGTTTTATTAATAGGCTTCGTTAGAATGCCATTTTAGCCTTTTGACTCAAAGGCAAACATTTATATTGAATGTCTCCCGGTTACTCAGCTATATCACATTCTCAACTGGCTACTAGCTCTATTTATAAACCGAAGGCTAGCGAAATAGTCATTTAGTTAAGATATACACATTTTTTTATTCACATTTGATTGCCTTCCTCATTTCTTTAGCTAATCACCCTCATGAAAAGATAATAATGATGCTACTTATTCAATTGAACTATGATTATAAATGTATGTAACAAATTTCCTAAGTTGAGCAAAATAATGTCAAATCCTAATTAACATGCATATTTAAACAAAGATACTTAGAGCATGAATTGCACAAGATAATAAATCTTTACAACTTAAAAGACTATGTTCAAAGCTAAGCTAATTCCATTAAGTCCTAACCATTAACAGATTCACACAATTCACACCATGAAAACCTAAGCAAAAACTGACATATGACATGTAAAATTCACACTCATGATAAAAAAAATATAACCCAAACAATGCACACCTCCCTACACTTGGACAAAACATTATCCTCAATATGAGAAAAACAAACAACACGTAAAGGGGGAATGGAACAAATGAAAAGAAAGACATAAAAACAAAAAAAAAAGATGAGGTTAGAGCATAAACCATCATGGTGATTGAGTTGGTGACTGTGTTGGTGAAGGAATTTGGAGATACTTTCAGCCATAAAGCTCCAAAAATTCACTTTCTAAAAAACAAAAATGACAAAATAAAAATAAAAATAAAACTTATCTTAATTCTTAGATTGCCTCCTAAGTAGCGCTTAGTTAATGTCCTTAGCTTGATGTGCTCTTCCTTCCACAATCAACTTGGGTTACTTCCACCCATATCACCCAATTTCAATTTCATAGCCTATAAGTGTAGCACACCACTCTGGCAATGACCCAAACTCGACATCGATGGTGATATTCAAGTCTGTGCCCCGCGAGGGTGGTATGCTAAACACTCAGTCGGTCAGAAATCGGTATACATTTTTTTTGAAATCATAACACAATATTCAAAACACTTGAGTCATTTCGAACATACAAATTTATACGGAAGTTTGAGAAATATACAAGTCAATACAAAATAGGAAAAACACAAATGCAGACACGAATTGATCCCGACCTCTATCCTTCACTTGAAAGCTGTATGTATACTCCCGTTGGCGTAACGGGCTATTCTTTCGAGTCCTATAAAATATTGCAAATTTTGAGTGAGTTTTGCGAACTCAGTGAGTGACCATCATCAATGACTCACCCAATCACATAACAAATAATTCACATATCATACTTTATTTCACATTCAATACATTTAATCATTCATACTATGCATCATATATAATTCACCTATTTCACATTTCACATTCAAAACACATAAGCATTCATATTATGCATATGCAATACACATGAGACTCGCTTTCTATTTGTTATTTTGTTGTGACCGAGTGCCTAAACTGTCCCGTATCTATTAGATATCGGGCTCATTGATAGTTGTCCCATATAGGGCTCATTTATAACTGTCTCATATAGGGCTCATTAAACGTTGAGCCTAAGGCTCTGAATCACTTTTGAGCTCGAGGCTCTGAATCACACGTTGAGCTTGTAGCTCTGATCGGTGGCTACTCTGGTCACAACTGCCATTATATTTCATGCATTCATGCAATGGAACGCATCAATCACATTTGCATGCTCTTATTAAGTCATATTCACTTATTATCGGACTGCAGCCCAGCATTCAACATATAGTTGAGAATTTACACTTTCACTTGCATGCTATTGCACCTTCAGAAAATATTTAGCAATCACTTCAATATCTAAGTCAAACATCACAATCATCGGACCTCCTGTCCGAAAACCAACATAATCAATCACATTTACAAAATCATTCAATAGTCAAATAATACAAAAATTCAACAGAACAAACAATGAAATGAGACCATCTCGGTCTACTCATAGTACACTCCAAAATAACATTTGCTTCCAAATTCTAAAACGCCTATATGTGGACACTTGACCTGCACAACCCATTTATGCAAAACATCCATTTCACACTCATCAATAATTGCACACGTATAAGCATTCATTTGTTCACAATTAAATAAATGGACTATGTATAATGCATACTCAATGACAATCCCAGGTATGTTCTAAAACACATTTTATGCTTATTCCCATTTCAAAATTCATACATGTCCAATTAAAACACTTCATTTGTACATGATCATTCTAACTTCTCCTTTCAATCTTTACCTTTTTCATAAGCTCACATCTCAAAAACACTTGGTTACTCTATATCATAACTTAATTTCTTGTCATTTCTTTTCCAACTTCACATGATCTCATAATATCCAATTCCCCTTCAAAGCTTAGCAATTTAAACATATGTACACATTTAGGCACATTGCCCATTTACACAATAACCGTAAACATATTACCCACCTAGTTTGCTTGTAAAACTCCAAGTCAAAATTGTCTTTCCTCTTGTTCTTGGGTAGGATTCTCTTGGTTTCCTAAAACAAACCAAATATCATTCAATAGGAATCCACTTAAAAATCCCACAATGCAAAATCACTAAAATTGATTCTAGAACATTTAAACCCACACATTTTTCTAAACTCCGTAAACTAGAATCCTTCCAAAAATCCAAAGATTCAGATGATCATACCTTGATTCTTCACTAAATGAAGAGATCTTTAGCTCAAATAGAAGCTCTTTTTTTCCTCTTACTTTTTATCTTCTTGAACAACTTCACAATCTCTCTTGAAGGCTAAGAAAATTAAAATCCTAGTTTGTTTTCTCTTCATTCTCTCTCTTTCATTCTTTTTCATATTTTCTCTCTCTTATCTCCTTTCTCATCCACTCATTTTGCTTCTCTAGAATCTTCTCATTCATGTTTTTCTTCTCCATTTATAAGCAAGACAACACTTCTTCTTCTTCCAATTATGCCCTTAATGAGTGAGAATTGTCTAATTTGCCCTTCCATTTATGCCTTATGTCTTTAATATTTAAGTGTCTTGCCAATAGTACTCTTGAACAATCTAACATAACACTTTCTTCTAGAAAAATGTTCCCCATTGTCTTAAGTTTCTAATGCCACCGAAATCATTCCTTTTGGTTTAGTGATTTAAAAGATATACTTCAAACATTTTTGGACTGCTTTTGTCTAAAACAATATACTATACATAACTTCCATCTGAATTTTAAACATCTTACAGACTGAATTGGATTCCAAGTTCTTCATACCATTTGTAGCTCCATGCCTCTATTTTGCCACAAATCAAAAATCATCTCATTTGGATGAGTATAGCTCCAGAAAACATCAAAATACTGAAGTATGTTCAGTGGAATAACACTAGTTCATATCCTTTAAGAACACACTCACTGTACCCGTCCTATGGTTTTCACTCAATCTTTCTCAATTCACTTCAGATAGCTTCGATTTTTGGTGGAGGTGTAGATAAATGTCTTACGAATCTAATGGTTCAAGAATCAGATCATTTGGAGTTCTAGAGAAGAAGTTATGGTCGAAAAAAGCAACCAAGTTTAAGACCTCAATCAAAATGAACCTATTTTGGCGCGATTCCCGTAACTTTCACAACCAGTGTCTGATTGATCTCGTAGATCTACAACTTTTATGAAGACCTCGAAGACCAATTCTATCTCCTAGCTTTTGTATCGTCTCACTTTTTGCATCGTCTTACTTTCCATCGTCTTAGTTTCCATCGTCTTAGTTCTATCGTCTTAGTTTCCATCGTCTTACTTTCATCGTCTTACTTTTGCGTCTTATTTTTCCGTCTTACTTTTGCGTTTTACTTTTGCGTCTTACTTTTGCTCCAGAATGTCTCCACTTATAAGGATCATAACTTTTGAGTCCGATGTCCAAATTTTTCATACTATATATTGTTGGAAAGATAAAAGAAAGCTCTATACAAATTTCCAGAAGGCACTTTTGCTAAAATCTATTTATATCAATCCCAAATTTGACCCTAAATTCTGAAGACGAATTTTTCATTCATATACCAATGTACTGCACCAAATTCTTAACTTCATGACAACTTTTGAGATTCTTAGAGATAGAATTGAAATTCAATGTCTTCATAAGAAATGTAGTCATACGTTTCTAGTTTAATCCAAATTAAGAACCATCTCATTTGGATAACTAGAGAAAAAGTTATGGCTAACAGATCGAAGCATACTCAGTGAACATTTTCCAGATCACTACCGATCTTGTTTCTAAATCTTTCCTTATCACAACTCATACCAAGATCACTCTTTCTACTCCTTCTACTCTTCATTTTTTAATAAAATCACATTTAATATTATTTATACCCGGAAGTTGTCAATGAATGCATGTACCACTTTTTATACATAAATGTTCAATATTTATGTGCATATATGCTAACATGATGCATGAGCAAGAAAATGCATTTCCTTAATCTCTCTTTGAGCTCCCAAGTACTAAAATTTCGGGTCCTAACCCTTAATATGGGGACGGGATGTTACATCTAGTACTTCTTTTGGACAATGTTGAAGGCCCACGGGTTTCCAGATATATTCACTCACTAGTTAAAAGAATGCATAACATCTAATTCTTTGCTAATATTGATCAATTGCACTCCTACCAAATTCTTTAACGCTGCAAGAGGTCTCAAACAAAGGGATCCCCTATCCCTTACCTCAACTCACTCATCAAGCATAAAGTGCTCAATAACTCCAAATTCAGGAATCATACAAAATGCAAGAAAATTGGACTGACTAACCTTTGTTTTGCAAATGATCTCCTTTTATTTTGTAGGAAAAAATGGACTCCATACAAAGTTATATGAAAGCTCTTAGCACTTTTAAAAGATTCTCAGGTCTACAATTCAACCTAACAAAGAGCCACTGCCTCCTATCCAAAAGTGTCACTTCCTTGAGAACTCTCATCTTTTAAACCACTAGAATGAAGTTTAAAAACACACCCATGTTGTAACTGGGATTACCATTTCTACTGTTGAATTGTATATATAACTTATTTTGTATTAGTTAGGTTCAACACTAGGTATTAGTTTGTCAGGGCTTATAGCCCATAAAGTTGTTGTATATATAGTGTACAATGAACCTAGTAAAACATATAGAATAATGTTTTTCCTTCAAGGGTTCTCTCTTTCTCTAACTTTTACATGGTATCAAAGCCTGGTTGAGAAAACCCTAAAAGTCTCTCTCACCAGTGGCTAGAAAACCATTTTTCTCTCTCCTCCGACGTCATCTTAGGTCTATTCCCTTTTTGTTTCGATGGCTATTGGAAAATCTAACCACACCACCGTGTTCGGGATCCTTCTATCAACCTAACCATAAAGTGTCACTGTCAGAATCATTGCCACGAGCCACTAGAGTCTACTACCGCTGTCTAGCCTTTCAGAGGCTGGTCCTGCCAAATCGATGACCAGTTAAAGTCACCAACCACACCATTAGAATTAGGAGGTCTTGGCAGGCATGTCCCTAAAATCTAGCCACACGCTCCGTCGTGCTCATTCCAGTCAGTTTCCACACATGTGTTTGCGTCGTTCTCTGCACTTTTCACTTACTTTGGATTCTTCTTGGAGCTGCCTTTATCCAAACATATAGGGTGCTAATTTATCAAACAAGTCAGGTCCTTTTTTGAGCATGTTCTCTCTTTCTCCGACAATTGCTACAAATAAGTTGATGGGAAGCTTTAACTATGTCTCTTAGTCAAGGAGCGTTGAATTGTGGTGTATAGGTCAAGGCTTGAAAGATCATTTGACCACTAAGGCTGAAGATGTTGGACCCTGCTTCCAGAGCCCAACATTCGGAGTCATTAGAACGTGAGCTCTGATACCAAACAATGTTGGACCCTGCTTCCAAAGCCCAATATTCGAAATCATAAAATGGTCGAATCTCATTGCAAATTTTCTTAAACAATAAATGCATATGCAAAAAATCAATAATCAAAACGGCCTGATTTATTTAAAACAATTTTAATTACAAAAGACGTAAACCTTATTGAACACATCAGAGTTTCAGTAATCATTTAGCCGATTACAGAACAAAATGCTTGTTTTCAAACTTTATTTACATATTAAAAGCTACACCATTGGCTTATTACAAAATTCAAAATAGCAAAATTTGAAGCAATTCCCTTAGGCTCTTGATCACTTGATCTCTTAGCTATCACCTAAAGATGGGACAGAAAGGGGGTGAGCTTGAAAGCTCGTGAGCAACAGTTTATAAAGGAAAAATAAGCAAAAACCATTGAAAACATTCACTTGTCATAGAAAATTCTCATTGAATTCATAAAGCACTTGTTTCTAAAAATTATCATCATATAGTCAAAATCTTAAATTACAAAACATGAATGCATCAAACTTGTTCGCATAACATAAGCACATAAGTACATCAGAATGGGTTACTTGGATCTAAAACAGAATGTACTACACATTTCCCATAAGGGTCCTATGTAGCCGTGAACAGAACGTACTAACGCAATCCCACATAATGGTTTTGCATAGCCATGAACTTATGGGAGTCTATGAAGGAGCTCCATGTCACTAGCAGGTAGGTAAGAGAAGCCTTTAACTTGGCCAACGTGCACGTGACTTAACTTAGGGGACCACCATAAACCCACATAACACATATTTCATAACTTGTAAACTTGTTACCCAAATTGGCACTTTTCTGAAACTTGATTTTTCATAAACAAGAGATATTTCAAAAACCGTTTAAGAAAACATGATTTCATTTTCAAAATCTTTTCACAAATCATTCACACAATTCATATATCAAACATATAGCAATTTCTCAATTCATTCAAGAAGTGAATAATGCAACACTTATGATGCAATTGAAATTTAAACTTATTTGATTCAAAGAAAACATTAATGGCTTATTTCCTCTATTATAAACATGTACCCACCTTGATTTCCTTACTTATAGACTTGCTCAAAATGCCTCTTCTCTTGTTCCTTTTGCCTCTTTTGATCCCTTTATATAATAACAAAAATCCCACTTAATAGGGTTATCAATCGAAAGTCCTACAAATCACAATCACTAAAATTGGTTCTATAATATGTAAACCCAAGCATTTTCTAAATTCCATGAACTAAAATCCTTTCAAGAATCCAAAAGATTTAAAAATGATTTTACCTTCATTCTTCACCAAATGAAGGGATCTTTAGCTCAAAAGGAAGCTCTTTTCTTCCTCTACCTTTTTCCTTTCTTGAATAGCTCCAAAATCTCTCTTGAAGACTAAGAAAATTTAAACCCTAACTTGTTTCCTCTTCTTTCTTTCCTTCTCTTCTTCTCTTCATATTTTTCTCTCTTCTTCATGACACTCTCTCTTTTTCCCATCAATTTTTCGTTATTCTCTCTTCTTAAAATGCAAGACAACACTTCTTCTTCCTATTAGGCCCTTAATGATTGAGAATTGTCCAATTTGCCCTTCCATTTATGCCTTATGTCTTTTATGCTTAAGTTTCTTGCCAAAAACACCCTTGAATATTCCTATAACCTTAACACTTTAATTCAGAAAAAGTTACCCTTTTCTTAAGTTTCTAATGACACCCAAATCATTCAATTTGGTTTAGAAATTTGAAAGTTGTATCCCAAACATTTTCGGACTGTTCTTATTCTAAAATAGTATACTATGCACCACTTCCATCTAGAAATTAAAATTCTTAGAGACTGAATAAAATTTAATTCCTTTAGATAATTTGTAGCTCTATGTCTCTAGTTTATTTAGAGACAAGAATCATCTCATTAGAAGGTTGGATAATAAAGTTATGGCTGAAAAAATCAAACAAGGTTTTGTTCTCAATCATAATGAACCTGTCTTGGGACAATTGGCACAGATGTCCGATTAAGATTTTCTCAAGATAATTTCAAAGAACACTTTGACATCTACAACTTTTGTGAAGACCTCGAAGAGGGATTCTATCATCTTGAGGGTCAAAATTGGACCAGACGATAGGCCAAACGAAAGGTCAGATGAAACCAGATAAAAGATCAAACAATTCAAAACAATTGAAATAACTTTCTCTATAGATGTCAGATTAAGGTCATTCTTAGACGGTTTGAAAGAAGATTTCAATATCTACAACTTTCATTAAGACCTCAAGAAAAATTCTATCATCTGAAGGGTCAAAAATGGACCAGACGATAGGGTCAGAGAAAACCAGATGAAGGGTCAAACGAATTGGGAAAATTTATATAACTTTTACTATAGATATCATATTAAGGTGTTCTTTTGATCGTTTGAAAGAAAACTTCAAGATCTATAACTTTTATGAAGATCTCAAAGACAAATTCTATCATCTGAAGGGTCAAAAATGGACCAAACAATAGTACATAGAAGAAGTTTCGGACAACATAAGAAGAAGCAAAAAGTCAACTATAGAAGAAGCAGAAGGTCAACTATAGAAGGAGCAGATGGTTAAACATAGAAGAAGCAGATGGTCAAACATAGAAGAAACAGATGGTCAACTATAGAAGAAGCAGATGGTCAAATATAGAAGAAACAGATGGTCAACCATAGAAGAAGCAGATGGTCAAACATAGAAGAAGCAGATGGTCAACCATAGAACAAGCAGATGGTAGAAGAAGCAGAAAGTAGAAGAAGCAGAATATAGAAGAAGCAGAAAGTAGAAGATATGATGTCATCATAGACGATACATCTTCATAGATGATATGACATCATCACAGACGATACTATTTATATTCCTAAGCATCTCCACTTATAAGGATCATAACTTTCGACTCCAAATTCCAAAATTCTCATACTATATACCGTTGGAAAGATAAAAGAAATACCTACAACTTTCTAGAAGATAACTTTGTCTAAATCTATCTAGATCAATCTATAATTTCCTTTGAATTCAAAACATGAACTTTACATTCCTCCACCAATGTACTACACCCAGTTCTCAAATTCATGACAAATTTTGAGATTCTTAAAGAAAGAATTTAAATTTGATGTCTTCATAAGAAATGTAGCCATATGTTTCTAGTTTAATGCAAATTAAGAATCATCTCGTTTAGATAACTAGAGAAAAAGTTGTGGCTAAAAGACTGAAGCATATTTAATGAACATTTTCCAGATCAACCACCCATTTTGTTTCATAATCTTTCCATAACACAACTCATACAAAGATCACCTTTTTTCTTCATTTACTCCTCATTCTCAACTCCAATTCAAATCAATATCATCCATAAAGAAATTATAGTCCATAATTAATCATGAACACTAATAACAAAATATACACATATATATACATATCCTTCATCAACTTACTACACATATTCAATTTTATTTTTTCTTTCATTTTACTCCTAACTTTCACCTTAATTCTTCCTATTTTAAAATCTCTTATCCACCAAAAACACCAAAGAAAAACATGATTCTATCCAAATTTCTCATTCACTACTTTACTCTTGTCTATCATTTCTAATTCAAAATTTTCTCATTTAATAGTTCTAACTTTAGGTCCAATAGAAGATGTGAAAACAAACAAAGAAGTATGGATGAGAGCTGATGCCTTATTGTTTAGTCTCTTGTGGCAGTCGGTTGACCCTTCTCTTTACCCAATTATACAAATTGCTATGACTTTTGGAATCAAACGAAAACTCTTTATACTAATGACATCTAACGCCTATATTCTGTTGTGCCTGAATTGATTAATTTACAACAGCAAGGTATGAAACTTCCAAAGTTTTTTGGTCAGATGGCATCTATCAAAGCTTAGTAAATTTCTCTTTTACCTACGGGTTAGACTGCATCAGAGGATCTAGCTCAGAGCGATAAGTTCTTTATAGTTTGTAACCTTGCCACTCTAGGTCCTAAACTTGCTCCGATTCGTGATCAAATTCTTGCTAGTCCTTTTGTGCCCACTATAGATGATGTTTTTTTCCCTCCTTCTTCATGTCTCCCCGATTCCTACAATATCAAGTGGTTCTACTAGTGAGAATTCAGTTTTAGCTTCTCTAGCTCAAAATAGTGGTTGAGGTAAATAGAAGGATGATCGTGGGGATAATTGGAGTAATCGGCCCAAGTGTAAATATTGTCATAACTGGGGCCATATGAAGGAGAAGTGTTACAAGAAACATGATTGTCCTCCTCGGACCAATGTTGCTCATTCTGAAGATTCTCAGTATGATGTCCAGTCACCGCCATCCTTAACTCTTACTGATGCTGATTATGAGAGTACCTTAAGTTCAAACAATCCTCTTCATTTGCATCCTCTTCATTTTTAGTCAATGTTGCTTTTATTGGTAATTCAATTGCGTGCCTTTCTAAGTCATCTTCCTTAGGACCATAGGTCTTTGATTCAAGTAGTTCATACCATATTTCTGGCAACCCTCATATGTTTTCACAATTTGCTACTGCCACTTCTTTACCCTCTGTTACTTTAGCTAATGGATCCAAAAAAGTTTCTAAAGTTGTAGGTCATGCTCATCCTCTTCTCTCTTTGCCTTTAGAGTCTGTCCTTTATATTCCTTACTATCCATTTAATTTGGATTGTGTTAGTAAACTTACACATGCCTTGAATTGTTCTATCATCTTTGACCACGATTCTGTATTTATTCAGGATTGAGGTACAGGATAGATGATTGACACAGGTCATGATTCACAAGGCCTTTATCACATTCTTCCTTCAGCTACTTGTACTACTGTCGAGTCTCCAGCTCTCCTTTACAATTGTTTGGGTCATCCAAGTTTGGTGAAGCTTTAGAAGCTTGTTGCTAGTCTATCTAATTTGTCATTTTTTAACCGTGAGTCAAGTCAGCTTGGAAAATAATTTCAAACTTCATTTCCAAAGCGGGTCAATAATCAAGCTGCGTTCCCATTTGAGATAGCTCATTATGATGTTTGGGTCCTTGTAGTGTCAACTCAGTTTTAAGCTTTCAATATTTTGTAACCTTTATTGATGATTACTCTTGTTGCAATTGGTTGTTTCTAATGAAAAATCGCTCAGAATTGTTTTCTATCTTTGAATCTTTTGCGCTGAAACTCAAACCCATTTTAATACTTCACAACATAATGGGATTACTGAGCATAAAAATAGACATCTTGTTGAAACTACCTGCACCCTTCTCTTACATCATCAAGTTCCTTTTTTGTTTTTGGGCTGATGTCGTTCTCATTACATGTTACTTGATTAACCAGATTCCTTCTTCTGTTTTACAGCACAAGATTCCTTATTTTATCTTATTTCCTGATCAGTCGTTTTATCTTCTTCTTCTTTGAGTTTTTGGTTGCACTTGTTTTGTACATAACTTTGTCCTTGGTCAGGATAAAATCTCTGCACATTCCACTAAATGCATTTTCCTTGGTTACTCCCTTCTTCAAAAAGGTTATAAGTGTTATTCTCCAGCTACTCAGTGTTACTTCATTTCTGGTGATGTTACATTCTTTAAGACAACTCCATTCTTTTCTTCTCATTCTTCTGAGAGTCACTCAATGTCTAAAATTCTTCTTATTCCTACTTTTGTGCCTATTCAGTCGCATGAAACTATTCTACCTTCTGCACCATTGCAAGTGTATCATTGTCGTCCTCCATTTCAACCTCCTGTAGATATCAACTCTTCTCCTACTCCGGATATACATACTACTTCTGACACCATTGCTCCTTCTGCACCAGATGACATCTCTAGCTCACAACCTACCTCAACATCTCAACCAACTGAGGCCCTCCCTGTTGCTGATCAGTTTCGTATTGCTCTTCGAAAAGGTACACGTCTACTCGAAACCCTTATCCCGTTTACACTTTTCTTAGTTATCATCGCTTGTCTTCACCCTATTTTGCTTTCATGTCTTCTTTATCTTTGGTTTCTGTCCCTAAAACTGTTGGTGAGGCACTTTCAAATTCTAGGTGGCGATAAGTAATGGTAGAAAAGATGACTTCTTTACATGATAATGGTACTTGGGATTTGGTTCCTTTGCCTCCTGATCATTCTACTATTGGGTGTCATTGGGTTTATAATGTTAAGGTTGGTCCAAATGGTACAGTTAATCGTTATTAGGCTCGTTTAGTGGCAAAGGGATATGCTTAAATTTATAGGTTGGACTATGGTGAAACATTTTCTCCTGTTGCCAAAATGTCTTCTATTCGATTGTTTATATCTATGAATGCTCTGCAGCATTGGCCCTTACATCGTTGAACATTAAGAATGCCTTTTTACATGGTAAGCTTGAGGAGGAAATCTATATGGAGCAACCACTTGACTTTGTTGCTAAGGGGGAGTCTAGTTTGGTATGTAAACTCCATCGCTTACTATATGGTTTGAAACAATCTCTGCGGGCTTGGTTTGGTCACTTTAGTGTTGCCTTGCAAGAGTTTGGTATGACTCGAACTGAGTATGATCATTCTGTTTTATCTAGACATTCATCACAGGGGGTGTGCATTTATCTTATTGTCTACATTGATGATATTTTTATCACTAATAATGATTAGGATGGTATTGATCAGCTAAAGCAACACCTATTTAGCCATTTTGAGACTAAGGCTTTGGGATTACTCAAGTACTTTCTTCGAATAGAAGTTGAACAATCTAACTCTGGTGTTGTTGTTTCTCAGAGAAGTATGCATTGGTTATTCTGGAAGAAACTAAAATGTTAGATTGCAGATCATTAGACTCTCATATGGATCATAATTTAAAACTTTTACCGAAATAAAGGGAGCCTCTGTAAGTCTAGGGAGGTATCAGAGACTAGTTAGTAAGCTTAATTATCTTATTATTACTCAGCCTAATATCTCCTTTGCGGTTATTGTCGTCAGTCAGTTCTTGCAGTCTCCATGTGATAGTCATTGGGATACAGTTGTTCATATTCTAAGATATATCAAAGAGGCATTGAGCAAAAGATTATTGTAAAAGAATAGGGGTAATACACTGGTGATTAGATATGCTGATACTGATTGGGCAGGATCCTCGTATGATAGACAGTCTACTTCAAGATATTGCATCTTTGTTGGAAGTAATCTAGTGTCTTGGAAGAGCAAGAAATAAGCAGTTGTTGCTATATCAAGGGTAGAAGCAAAATATCGTGCTATGGCTTTGGTAACCTATGAACTCCTATGGTTGAAACAGTTGATTCATGAGTTAAAATTTGCATAAGTGTCAAAGATAAAGCTTCTTTACAATAATCAATCTGCACTTCATATTGCCTTCGACCCAGTATTTCATGAGATGACCAAATATATTAAAATTGACTGTTATTTTATTAGAAAGAAGGTCTTATCGAGTTGTATTGCTACTAGTTATGTTAGCTCGAATGATCAATTATCGCATATTTTCATTTAAGTCTTTACGGGGTCCTAATATTGGATTTATTTGTAACAAGCTTAGTGTATAAGACTTATATGCTTCAGCTTAAGGGGGAGTGTTGAATTGTATATATAGCTTATTTTGTATTAGTTAGGTTTAACACTAGGTTTTAGTTTGTCAAGGCCTATGGCCTATATAGGTTTGTATATATATTGTACTATGAGCCTAGTAAAACATATAGAACAATACTTTTCCTTCAAGGGTTTTCTCTCTTTCTCTAACTTTACATCTACCAAAAGTCTTAACTACATGGAGTGCGCACCACTTTTAGAGAAAATACAGAAAAATATCAACTCGTGAGTAAACAAATCTCTCTCCTATGTTGAGAAGGTGCAGTTGATCAAATCGATGCTAAACCCTCTACATGTTTATTGGAGCTCCCACATCTTTCTATCCCAAGGCATAATTAAAACAATAGAAAGGATACTCAAAAACTTCCTACAGAGTCATCCAAATGGTGCGAAAGGGTCTGCCAAAGTGAAGTGGGAAAAATATGTCTTCCTAAAGACGAAGGTGGATTAAACATTACTCTAATTAATATCACAAATCAAGCCTTGATGCGAAACGGTCTGCCAAAGTGAAGTGGGAAAAATATGTCTTCCTAAAGACGAAAATGGATTAAACATTACTCTAATCAATATCACAAATCAAGCCTTGATCCTTAAAAAGCGATGGTAGATACTAACAGATAAAACCTCACCTTGGATAAAATGGTTTCATTCTTACTTCCTCAAAGATGGAAGCCTATGAGGAATCACGCAATCCACCTCATACTCTCTCTTTCTCAATCAACTTCTTAAGTTGAAAAACAAGGTAAAAAAATGGTGTCTCAAGCTTAATTAGGAATGGTAACTTGATATTTGTCTGATATGACAGTTGTTCAACTATGGGATATCTCATACAACACTTCACTAACCTAAACAGTCCACAAACCTCATACCTCAACATTAGACTCAACTCCATGATTAATGATGATATATAGAACTTTCCTCTAATTTAAGGCATCTGCAACTTACTTATCCACCCAACCTAACCTCTCCTGACACATTCTACTAACAGGACCAACCTATCTATAAACTTACCAACAAAACCACCAAATATCTACTAAGAAGTAGAAAACCAAAGGTAGCATGGCATAAGCTCATATGGAGGAAGGCTTTGACTCCACGAATATCCTTTATTGTTAGCAGTTTAAAACATACTTAATATAGTAGACAGAATGTCATATTTTCATGCAAACAGAACATGTCCAATGTGCTAAGTCTATATGGAAACAATAGATCATCTCTTCTTCATATGTCCTTACAACAACACTATATGGAATCATATAGCTAGGAAATGCTTATGGATCGAATCTGGGAGCTCCTTCACTCAAATTATAGAAAAACTTATCAACCTGTCACTCACCAAGTCCAAATAGGATGATTCATACTCTATCAATAGGGCTTTGTGTATATGTATTGTTGAAAGAAAGAAACCTTAGATGGTTTACTGGTAACAACTCTTCTAAAGACTCTCTTATAGAAACCCTCAGGGAACACAAAGAGCTAATCATACTTAAAAACCTAAATCAAGCCTGTAGAGCAAGTACCTCTCTAAATATCTAGCTCATTGTTATACCATCGCATGACTGAGTATCAGAGTATATACTTTCATAGTCTTTAGCTTTGCTCCCTACACATGAATGTAGGATGTTCTACAGAATTATAGAGCTAAACAAAACAAACAAGTAAGCTCAGCATTTACTTCTTCTGTTGACACTTCTGTAAGCCTCGATCTTGAAAGATCTTCAAACGTCTCCTTCTTGCATTAGTCTCCTTAAAGTCATGAAGTCTTGAAGTCTCTAGAGAAATCAGCCCCAATAGGTAAAATTTGAGGTTGCGAAGATCGGATGAAGAGATTTTTACCCTTTTTTACAAAAAGTTACTGCTTAGTTGATATCCTTTTATGGTCAATATGTTGTCGTTCCCATCTATTTAGAAATGTTGAAACACTACCATTTGGGCAGTTGATTTAGGAGAGGCCACTCTCCAAATTTTGTGCCATTAAACCTTCTTTGTCATTAATGAATTTTTACAATTCTAAAAAAAGTAACATGGAATGACATTTGCTACGAACGACGTTTTGAAATAAACATCCTCCAATGTCTTGTTTTTATTTTACATGAATCATTTTCCTCTCGACTTTTTTAGTGACTTGATAAGTCTGTCAGGTAAGAAACAGACTCTCTTGCTACTGGCTTGTCAAGCACCCCTTATCACTAATCGTCTCGAGGTATAGCTATGAAATAGACCACATAAGTTGTAAAGGGATTAACACTTCTTAAACATATCACACGTTCAAGATGAGCATTTTCCGTGCATGCCATTCTTGATGCGGAATGGAATTATACAATTTTTTATTTAAAAGAGGGGGAATTAATCTTAGTTTTTTTTGGCATTAATATATGTTTTGATTAAGATCAGAGAACCTTCATGTATTATAATGTTCTAATCAAAACCCAATTCTTCTACTGGGCTTGAAAACCCAACCCCGGTTTGTCATAATGGTAGATCACGCTTGGCCCAATGGCTTTTAGTCGTTATAAGCTTATTATTACTTAGACCAAAAAGTTAAGCTCATAATATTATTGGTCACTAGTAAATCGCCAGTCTTTATAAGTTCGTAAAAGAAGAATGAAGGCCTAACACTGGAGCAATTAATTAATTTATGAAAATAATCACTTACCATTTAAGTCATAGTTTAGGGTCTTTGTTCTAAATAAACAATATTAAAATTTGTAAAATTTCTATTTATTGATCGAGAAATATAAATTTCAATCATAAAAATGCATCACCATATTTTGTAATTTGCAGATGGTCAGATACACAATCAGTAATTAAGAAAATACAAGATTTATTATTAAAATTAATTGCTTGTTTCACATTTTAATATTACTTTAGGGATCCTTAATTATAATTTAAAGAATGAATCAATACGTAAACATTGAATAGTTTAAAAAAATAAAAGCTAACGAGGAATGCATTAACTTTCATCTTTATTTATAAAAAAATCGAAAATAAAAAATATAACTACAAACTCTAATCAAGAATAAAAATAGATACACAAAGAAAAGTTAGAAATATTGCATTCACCTTTATCCTTTCTTCTAAAATAAAATGAATTGAATCTTTTTTTATTGACCAAGGAAAAAATAAAAAAAAATGAAAATTGCGTTTTGAACAAGACAAAAGTTAGGGTATATTGCATTCTCTTTCACAATTATTTATAAAAACAAATTAAATCCCTCTTAATAAAAAATATCAATGCAAATTTTAGTTAAGAATAAAAAATTAGTTTTGAAATTAGTTAAACAAACAAAACTTACGATCACCTTTGTATTTACCTTTTTATAAATAGTAGAGTAAAATTTTCTTAATAAAAATTTACTATGAATCTATTAAAAATAGAAATAAAAATGAATCGAGGAGTGAGCTTTCATCAAAATAGTTAAACAAATAAAATTTAGGGACTACCGTATCCATTTTCATTTTTTTTTTAAGAACTAAACTAATCTCTATTCACGAGAAAAAAAGTATCAATGCAAATTATGAAAAGAATAAAAAATAAAAATAATTAAACAAACTAAATTTAAGAAATATTGCATTTACCTCTATTTAAAAAACAAATTAAATATTTCAAAAGAAAAATTATTACCAACTCTAATAAAAATTAAATAATAGTAATAAATAAAAGACTGAGTTTTGATCAAAATTATTAAACAAATTGAAATTACAGAATATTGCATTCACCTTCACCTTTATCAATAAGAAACTAATTAAATTATTATAAGAAAGTATAAAGTCTTTTTTTCATTAAAAGTATAAACTCTTAATCAAGAATTAAAAGAAAATGAATTTAGGAGGTGAATTTAACCGAAAATAGTTAAATAAATAAAAGATACAAGTATTATATTCACTTTTACCATAGGTGTTAAAAATGATTTATCTCAATTCGATTTAAAATTAATAAGCTTGATTTAATTTGATTAGACTTCGTATTAAATTTGAGCTTTTTTTAATTGACCTTCCCGAAACCCAGGATCCAGGTGTCGGTATGAAAACTCAAACCTAACAGCCAATAGAGACTGTCTCTAAAGG
>JANZXV010000211.1:24445488-24459716 GCA_027576455.1 Erythroxylum roigii | reverse complement strand
AAAAAAAGAAGAAGATAAAACGGCTTCATGAGGACGCTTGCTTAATAAACTCAGACGGCTATTCTTAATCCTTCATATGTCAATGGATACAATTAAACTTAAGAATTGTGGTTTAAAAAGGTCATTGCCTCCCCTAACCTTTATCACCTCGCCGGCCCTAACAATGCCAATTCCATATTCTGTTGACCTTAGTGTGCCTATTTCATGCTTGCTATCAGCCAGCTAACGTATAGATCAGCCGCCTAATTAGGTTCTAAATGTTCACTCTTAGATTCAACTAAAGAGAAGGTCAAGCTCGTGTTGGAGAACAAAATAAAAGTTTAGCAAATGTAGTAATTTAAAATGTGAACAAATATGATTTATTCGTAAGAATACATTTATATTCATACAAAATGAATTATTTAGGAAAGGAATAACAAGAAAATAAAGGTGTTGGAAGGCCACGCGGGGTTAGCGTCGTCCACAATAAGAAAGAAGAAACTGTCTCCTCGCAGAGACGAGCCTTAAATAATACGATAAAACTAAAACCTCCGTGTATTTCGCCTCACATATTAACTGCTAAAACCGTCTCTGTGTCTTAGGCCTCTCCTTATTTTTTTCTTACGACTTCTTCTTCCTTCCAAAATCTCTCTCTTACTTCTTAGCTGTTTTAAAGTCCGTACAAAACCATGAAACCCTTCGAGATCCAACCATCAACTATAGGGCGAGTCAGCATTCGCCGTAACCAAGTCGTTTCCATGGAAGGCACCCACGAGCAAGAGCTCGAAGATCTTGAATTTTTCCAAAAGCATGTCTCTGATCGCTTCGCTGACTTGTTGTCTTCCCCTGAAGACTTACGCCATGAACCCCTTCTGTCCATTTCTTGGCTAAGGAAACTCATGGACGTGTTCTTATGCTGTGAAGCTGAGTTCAAAGCGGTTTTGATCATGGGCCGTGATCCTACTCTCATCTCCAAGACCCCTTTGGATAAGTTGATTCCCGAGTTCTTGGAACGCGCTGTTAAGGTTCTTGACATCTGTATTGCTGTGTCTAGTGGGGTTGATTCGATCCGTCAGTGTCAGAAATTCGCCGAAATCGCTGTATCCGCGTTCGAATCCAAGCCGATGACTGATGGTCAGGTTAAACGAGCCAGAAAGGCTCTAACTTTATTAATGTCGGCAATCGCCGGAGATGATAAGGACATCAATCACTTTAAATCTACGGAGAGAGCGTGGTCTTTTGGGAGAAGAGGAAACCAAGGCGGACCTCATAAAGATAAAGTTGCAGGGTCTTTCAGATCACTCTCAATGATCGTAGCTAAGAACTGGTCCGCCGCGAAACAAATCCAAGCTATGTTCTCCAATCTCGTTGCACCACGTGGTGCAGAATCTACCGGACTGGCTTCGACTGTATACATAATGAGTGCTGTACTGGTTTTTGTCATGTGGGTACTTGTCGCCTCACTCCCATGTCAAGATAGGGGTGGATTGTCGACGCATTTTCAGATTCCGAAACATTTAACATGGGCACAAAGCATGATTGGATTGCAAGAGAAGATTGGAGAGGAGTGGAAGAAAAAGGAGAAAAAAGGGTCTGCTGGATTACTTGAGGAAGTCCAGAGAATGGAAAAGTTGGGGCAAAGTTTGATCGAATTCGCCGATGGGTTTCAGTTTCCGGGAGAGGCGGAGAAGGTGAAGAATGCGGCGGTGCAGGTGACGGAGCTGGCGGATATTTGTCAGGGAATGGAAGAGGGATTGGTCCCTTTGCAGCAGCAGATTAGAGAGGTTTTTCATAGGATTGTGAGGAGCAGGGCAGAGGTGCTTGAAATGTTGGACCATGCTGGGAAAGTTTCTCAGCCAATGGCATGAGATTTGTCTGAAAATTGAAGTTTCAGGCGTTTGTCGGAAATTTTTGTGCATAACAGAGTCAGCCTTGAAATATTTAGGGGTGGATTCGTGATTTTGGGTTCAAATTGTAAATCATTTATGAAAAAACGCAAATTCGAACCAAGATCATGAATTTATATACAGGTCCTTTTTTATGCTAAATAATCTCAATGACTAGTCTTTATTCATAATTCTGTCATCCCAGTTTGCTTCATCTTTCAAGGGCTGCGAATGTGCTTCCATCTTATTTTGTCTCTATTTACCTACAATAAGGGTCGGCTGGCCATTGTAATCAATGACCAAATACACATATGAGAAAACTTTTTTGAGATTAGAGCAAGAATTATAGTCTAAAAAGTTATATTTACTGGAGTTATTTTTTCTATCATCCTTAGAAGGAGAATTTTGAGTCTAATTTTAAATAAAAATCATTTTGTAATTAGAGATATGAATAAATGCATTGGTCGCATTATCTTATAATTAGCAAGATAAGCCAGTGTCTTTAGGAGATCCTTTAGGAATTAGGGGACATATTTCTTCCTTGGCAATATTTACATCAAGGCCCTCTATGAAAAAAAGACATACAAAATTCTCTTCTTTTTAAAGGGACTGGGACTGCACTTTCTTTATTGCAAAAAAATTTAAAACTTTACTTAATTTTGCAATATTAGCTTGAACTTTTAAAAGGTGTGGCGCTAAAATACTTCAGCTTTTAATTTAATACAAAAATAATCCTAAGTTAAGTCCTTTGTTAATGTGCATGATGTGATTAGCTAGGTCAAATTAATGTTCACGTAATTATTTTATTGTTTAATAAATTAAAAAATAGAAAACGCTAATGTTAAAGGATGCCTTCTCTTCTGTGATGAAACTACATCTCTTTTCCTTCTCCTTGTCATCACTCCTTCTTTACCTAGCTCCAATTGCTTTCTTGGTTGGTATTGTCTTGAGTTTTCCTATTAGCTGCAACCCTGCTACTTCATCGTATGTGCAAGTAATTACTTTTCTATCTTTTTTTTTTACTTAATTGCTTCTTCTTCTTCCCATCATTTCATAAGAAAGGCTTTAAGATCCCACACTTTTCAAAGGAACTGCGAGATACAATACGAATCCTTTATCTCAATATACAGACCAAGAGATATGGGAGGTGAGCCTCTAAATTTCTAGTTATGTGGGGAAAAATTTGAGTTCTACCAATGCTTTTCAACATACAATTTTGTCTAAAAATCTGGTTAGTTCTCAGGAAGTGCCAACTCCACGATACCATTTATGAGAAAAACGTCGAGCTAGATTCATTAGGTAAGTTTTAAACACTTGAAGTCTAGTTTTAACTTTGTGCAGAAACAATTTTCTATGTAGGTATGGAAGATGGATCTAACTTGAGCATGGAGCAGAGGCAACTATTTTTCTTGGGATGTGCGCATCTCAGGGAAAGTTAGATCTTGGTGCTAGATGAAGCAATTACATTTACTGACAATGCAACTGACATGATTTTGTAAAAAAACAATCAGAACTGAATTTGGAGACTAAAGTATGATCACAGTGGCTCACTGGATCCCAACAGTTATGGAACGTGACATGGGTTCATAACTATGGAAGATGGACAGTCTCACTTTTAGCTCCTTAATTCATCTGGCTACTCCATCTAAACCCAACATAAACTTCTGCTAATTTTTTCTTGAGCACTTTAAAAACTTACTGACAGAAAAGAAACATATGTTCTTATACTCAAATGATGATTCTATCAAAAAATTGTTCAAATTCAGAATGAAAATTTGAGTAAATTTCTGCTGCTTTTCAGGAAATCCAATGGAGTACGATGACCAAACCAAGTTGGTCAGGATAGAAGGTTCATTTTTCATGGAACTAATGAATGAATATTGGTCCCATTTTCACTCCGCACAATCACATTGATAAAGGGAAGTCTGAAACAAAAGCATTCAAAATAGGATGCTATAGATTTCAGAGAGGGTCAAAGTCTCAACAACCACATACTTAAGTACTACTAGCACTCTACAAGTATATAAGTAGACTTTGCCTAATTGATAGATTGATAAGTTTTCAGAATTACTTTAGTCTAGAGTTTAGGTTATGAGATAAAGTGAATTTTGAGAGAAACACATGAAGGAGTGTTTTTTCTATTATTTTTTCTTTCAAGTCCATTATGACTCAAAATTAGAACAAAAACTCGTCCAAAGAAAGTGAGGAGGACAGAGTGGAGATGGACCAAATGTTTATCATGAATACAATACAAGGATAATATATGCATCTCACTAAGAAATTTAATACAGGGAGGGATAAGTAGGAGAAACATGAAGTTACCATATCTAGTCTATAATATAAATCACCTTTACCTATTAAAGTGGATGACGTTGAGGTTTATGATAAGTTTGAGAATGCTACCAACTATTTAAGGAAGTTAAACCTAAGGAGATATAGAGGAGAAAGAGGTGGAAAAGGAGGTAGGATGGAGATATAAGTAGAGGGTAAATTTTTTAAGGTTATGATAGAGCATATAAATAAAGGGTAGATATTAATATGGATAGTATTAAGATGGTACCACCTTTTATATGAAAGATAAACTCGGATGTCTATTTGTAGTAGGAAAAATGTATTGAGTTAGTTTTTTATTGTTACAACATTTTAGAAGAGAAAAATTTTAAGTTGGTGGGTATAGAGTTTAATAATTATACCATAGAATGGTGGGATCTATAAATCCTCACTAGAAGAAGGCACCGTGAGCCACCTATTAGAACTTGGAAGGAGATGATAGAAGTAAATAGGAAATGCTTTATTCCAACTTCGCAGCTACAAACTTTAAATGTTCCAATAGCATGGAGGAATACTATAAGGAGATGAAGGTTCTCATGGTTTGATCGAATGTGGAGGAAGATAGGGAAATAACAATCGTTGATTTCATTTATGGTCTAAATATAGAAATTGTCAATGCTACAGAACTATATCATTACATGGAGTTGGAGGATGCAGTTTACATGGCCATGAAAGTAGAAAGACATCATAGAAAGAGGTGTATTGACTATTTTGGTATTTCTAGTGCAAGTTCTTCATCATAAAGTAAATCATAGAGTAGAAAGGATGAAAAAGCTCCAAAACCTAAATATAAGCAACCAAATCTAAAGTATAAACACTAAGTGGAGAGAAAGATAAGATTGGTTCATGTTTAACAACTCGGAATCAAGATGTCAAGTGTTTAAAATGAGATTATATAACCTCACAATGTCCTAGTAAGTGGGTGATGATGTTGAGGGATGATAGAGAGTATTTGTTTGAGTGTAAAAGAGGTGGATGAGGATATGCCTAGTTTAGAGGATGCTAGTGTTGATGAATGTATTGAGAGGCCTGAAGATGGAAGGCTTCATGTCACTAGAAGGGCATTGATTATATATATGAAAGAGAAAGATGTGAATAAACAATAGGAAAATCTCTTCCTACAAAGTGTTCCAATAAGGATCAAGTCTGCAATATGATTATAAATGGAAGGAGTTGTGAAAATGTAGTTAGTGGAGAAGTTGAAATTGCTAACTACAAACACCCTAAACCATATAATATATAATGGTTGAATAAGAGTGGGAATCTTAGGGTAACAAAGGAAGTTCTAGTTTCTTTCTTAATTGGGAGGTATAAGGATGAAATGTAATATGATGTGGTGCCTATATAAGTGGGTCACATTCTTTTAGGGTGTCTTTGATAATTTGATAGGAGAGCCATACATGACGGGTATAAGAATCATTATTACTTTATCATAAATGACAAATAGATAACCTTTTCTCCATTACCAAAGCAAGTTTATGAAGATTATTTTAAGATTTTTAAAAGTGAACAAGAGATCAAGGAGAAAGAAATGGGAACAAACATATACGGATAATTGAAAGACTTTCAGATAAAGTAAAAAATGAGATATAAATATGATGGAAAAGAAGTGAGTTATGTAGCAAGAATTGGGGATGTGTGAGATGCATTCTTAACCAAGTCCCAAATGCTTTTTTATTTATAAATTTTCTTTACTTTCTTTTAATATTGATATTAATGATACTTTTCCTTATAGATTTGCTTCTATTTTGTATGAATTTGATGATCTCTTTCAAGAGGTTATTCTATATGGATTACCACCTATGAGAAGGATAGAGCACTAAATCGATTTCAACCCTAGAGCTTAAATCATAAACTAGCCAACATATAAAACAAATCTAAAAGAGAAAAAAGGAAAAAAAAGTGGAATAACTATTTAAAAAGGGCTATATGAGAGAAAGCTTGATCCCTTCAATGTGTTATTTTACTAGTTTTAAGGAAGGATAGATCTTAGAGAATATGCATGCATTATCATAACATTAACAAAATCACTATAAATTATAGACATCCTATCCCTAGATAAGATGATATGCTTTATAAGTTATATGTTGCATGTTTATTCTCTAAAATTTGTTGTTGTCAAGTTAGGACTAGAAAAGGTTATAAATGGAAAATATCTTCTAAAACTGCATATGGTTTGTATGAGTGATTTTTAATGACTTTTTGGTCTAACTAATGCACCTATCACATTTATGAGAATAATGTACGATATTTTATGAAGGGGGGGGGGGGGTTTAGGTAAACTTTTTGTTATGTATTTTGATGATATTCTTGTCTATGTAAAGACCTTATATGAGCAACGATATATAAATAAGCTAATAAAGGGAGAAAGAAGTAATATTTGATCCTAAGATTAGGTCAGGTACATTTAAGAAAATAGAAGTTTCTAAGCAAGCCTAAGTCCAAGTTGCAACCAAGAGGAGATAGACCTCAAGTTATAGACAATGTGCATAACAATGCTTATAATAGTGACTTGCCATATAAGTAAGGAGTTCATACCACTTTTAAAATTTCTTATTTATCTCCTTTTGATTTGTAGATGAAGATGTTGATTTGAGGATAAATCCTTTCGAAAAGAACGGAAATATAGGAACTAAGCTTTTATAAATGTACAAAAGCTTCAGAGAAAGGGAGACATGAAGAGGGGCTTGAGCATATTACAACATATTCAAGTAAAATGCCAAATTGCTAGAGATCCATTGGAGAACACTGGAGAACTATTAATGAGGAGTATAGCAAAGAAGGACAGAGAAGCTCTCAATAATCTAATGGGGGATATTCATGCAAAGAGTGATGCTTTGTTATTTTAAGAGATTAAAGTTAATTATATAAATTTGATTCAAGTGAATAAGAATGTTTTAGGATAAGGTTATAGAATGTAACTAATTTTGATGTCATATTGGTGACTAATACTGGTCATATATTGAATTTTGGAGGTTTAAGACATATAATATAATTAACATTAAAGTCATACTAGTGTTGGACACAAACTTGCATTAGTTTTGCAAATAGAGAAATAGAAGCAAATTAGAATTATCTTGATTTGATAATTTTGGACTAACTTGTCTTTGTTGAGAACCTATAAAGTTTCAGATCAAATCTAGCACTTATAAGCTTCTTAAATAGGCACCAGACTCAAGGTTTAATTGTCTAGGATTTTGAATTATTTCCATTTTGGACTCTAATTCTTAGGGTTAATGTTCCTAAGTTTATAGTTATAATTCATCTTATGGATGTAATAGTGAATAACACATTTATTATTAATTAATAAAAAACACTTCGATATGGTCTTTTCATACTTTGATTAGAGAAACTCCTATTTTAAGTTCTCTAATAACTTTTGATCTTATCCAGCTTACTAGTAATAACCAACCTTTAAAATGTAGCACTCTTATCGTATCTTTTTATGACTATGATGATCCCTATCCTTCTTTTGAGTTTTATTTTTTGTCCATTCTTTAAGCAAACTTGGCTTGATAGAATGATTCTTTATCCTTATTTGACCAATATTATTGGTATGGGTTCTGACCAATATTATTCGTAAGTGTCATATTAATATGATTTAAACATGATTTGAGTATAGATTTGAGCTATATAATTGACTTATTATGCTATATTGATTATAAAGTGTTGTGTTAAAAAAGGAAAATAGTTGGACATTAATAAATTTTATTTCACTTGTTTTGTTTTAAGTACTGTGTCAAAATTATTAGTAATACTAGTAGTCATTTGAAAATGTGATGTAATTGGATAACCAAAAGTATTCATAACAAAAGTTTACCTTTATGTAGAAAAAGATTGAAATGAAATTATAAACAAACTTCTTATACTTTAAAAAATGATTATATTTATTTGTTTTTAATATAGTTTGTTAGGTACTTATTACTTTATTCTCTTTATTTTCTTTAGTTTATATTATATATAAAGTTCAGTTGTTTGAATTGAGTTGTTGTTTGATATATTATTATTGTAGATAATAACCAACCTTTAAAATGTAGATAATAACTATTAATAAATCCCACGTTAGTATAGACTTAATATTAGATATACAAAACGCACAAGAAGGAGGGGTTGAATTGTGTATCCTTTTTTTTAATACAATCCCGCTTTCAAAACCTCTTTTGAAAATTTGCTTTTTCAGAACTATTGAATAACAGTTTCACAAAATATTTCAATTTGCTTATAAGTACTTGTATAAAATAATAAGAACAAAAAGTTAGGAGTGAGAGTAGGAATCGACACAACAGATTTATACTGGTTCACCCCAAACCGTAGGCTACGTCCAGTCCTTAGAATCCTTTCTGAGATTTCACTATAATTCTCAAGGATACAAGTATTCTTTTCACCGAGCCTCTTCAGGTCTCTTACAACAAGTATTCTTTTCACTTAGCCTTTTCAGGCTTTCAGCTTTTCTTCTTTCTACTGAAAGTTTTTTCGAGCTTTGTTACAAACAATATAGTTCTAGAGTTCAGCTCAATGAATGCAATGGTTTCGTAATTTTGAATTCACTCGTGTAGCTTTTTAAAATCTCTAACTTCTTCAGTCTTTGACTTCGACTCGTATTTATAGCCTTCATCTTCAACTGCTTCTTGATAACCGCTTCTTTCTTCTTGTTTCTTGATCTTTGAAGAAACAGTTATTCAATTGAGTTCTGCAACTAACTCAAACTGATTAACCTTCCAACGTAGTATCGGGTCTTCGTCTTCATATCGCTTTCGTCTTAGTTTTGCTTTCTGTTTCGTCTTAGTTTCTGCTTCCGCTTCGTCTTACTTTCTGCTTCCGCTTACTTACTTTCGTCTTAGTTTTTGCTTCCATTTCGTCTTGCTTTTGCTTTCGCTTGCGTCTTACTTTTACTTCTGCTTCGTCTTAATTTCTTTCGTTTTACTTTCACTTTCGCTTCGTCTTACTTTCTAATATTATTATTATTTGATTTTTCACCAAAATTATTAATCGTGAAGTCATTTTGACTTAACAAATCTTTTAGTGACACTATATATATGCATAATTCGTTGCCAAATATCATATTTGGCGACGAATTTATAAAATAGTCATCAAATGGTTTTGATTTTTATATTTTCCATATTGTTTCGTACTATATAAATTATATAAAATAGTATGGAATTTATATATAGTAAATAGAATTGTGTCACACCATTTATATATTGTCAAATCATATATTCTAAAAGACATTAATAACAACAATTAATTTATTTTGAATTTTATATTTATAGAATTTTCCTTTTGTAATATAAAATTTCTAGAAAATGTAAACCAATTTATATATAGTAATTAGAGTTTTGTGACGCCACATAAAATTGTAAAATCATATATTTTAAAATGCATTAATAAAAGAATTAATTTATGTAATAAAAATTAATTTTGTGTTGTTTGTTTTATAAATTTTGAAAATAACATTTTTGTTAACTAAATTTATTTTTACACTTACAATCATTGTCAATAATATTTAATTTGATTCTTAAGAATACCATATAAGTATTTAATATTGATTCCCACTTTTTACTATATTGTAATTATTTTTTAATCACTTTGCGATAGATATAATTATATATGGTAATTAATATAATGTTATATTAATGTCATTACCAAAGGTCAAGCCAAATGGTAATGGCCCACCATTTTGCAATTTTGAATTGACTCTAAATGGTATATTTATTCTGAATTAATCAAATAAAACATCGTCTTATTTAACTACAAATGACGTCGTTTTTTACTAGTTATTAAAACCAAAACGAACCTCTCTTCATTTTCGTATTAGCCATCATATTTCCTCTACATTCACCGTCTAATAAGTGTCATCTCCTATTTTGTGGTCGTCTCCTATGTTGCGGTTGTCACCATTGAAGAAGCATCGTTACCTATGTTGGTATTATTCTTCTTTTTTATTTTCAAATCGTCCTTCTTGTGCTCTATTTTACTGCTACGTTTAGGAGTTTATATGAGTTTCATGTTCTACTTATGGTGTATGGCTTTTTGCTTGTGTTTGTTTTTGGAAGATGGTGAATTGTGATTCTATGTTGGATGTGTATAGGTCGACATTTTTTTTCCAGCTTCCATGCTTGTTTGAGGAATGCCTCCTAACTGTTTGTTGAAAATGCTTCAATGAAGGCTACTTCTGTAACGGATGTTTATGTACATATTTACATTTGATTGTACCATTTATAGTATATAGATGTATCAATCAAAATGACTTTATTTCTACGTGTAATGAGGTTGTGATTACAGATAACAATTAAAAATCAAATGATCAAAACAAGAAATATGGTGAATTGTGTTTCAATGATAGATGTGTATTGGTTGACCCTTTTTTTTCAACCTTCCATGCTTGTTTGAGAAAAGCATGCTAATTGTTTGATGAAATGTATGTTAAAGAATGAAGACTACTTCTGTAACGGATATTTATGTACACATTTACCATATGATTGCTTTTATACGAAATCTCTACCACTTATAGTATACAGATATGTCCATCAAAATGACTTTATTTCAACGTGTTAGAAGGCTGTGATTAGACATAACAATTGAAAGTCAAATGGAGTATATATTATATATTAGACATGACAATTTAAACTCAAAACTAACAACCTGTTATGCTTATTCTTGAAAGACCAAATCTTTTAGCATACACACATTTGAATTTATCAAATATATATTTTATGAAAACATATATATAATGGAGTGGCTCAAAACTTACAAGCTAATTATTAAGATAATTTAAAGCTAAATCACAATTACACAACAATCTTCATTAGAGGATTCTACAAGGGATGTTTATGTACATAGAAGCAATCATATTTCAAAGTTGCGAGGGATGTTTATGTACCCCCTAAACATAGTACATACACACTTAACATTCTCAACCTTATCATATGAAGTAGTTTCACTTTATATATCACAAAATTATCATTGCTAGAATGTTAGAACATTCAAACAATAATTCTTCCATTGTATTTTCAAAATAAAACTATTAACATTAATTCATCACAGAATGTCGACGTGGTGACCAATTTCTAATGGTGGAAATGAGCTTCGTTGGGAGGAATGTGGCAAATTTGTCCTTAATGAAGAACAAGTCAGTGCAAAACAAATCCCTCATCAAACACTAATCACCGCTTGCCTTCCATAGCCAGTCTTCTTCCTCAAGGCTCTTAGTATCATCAAAACTACCTCCCTTTCTTTATTATCAGTATCTCATTTTATATTATGAAGCTATTATATAAACATATGATTGTATGTACTATATGTTATGTTAAGCTTCCTAGAATCTTCAAGAGAACATAGATAGAAATGGAGGTGGTGGTAATGTCCTGATGGTTTGTACAGGATTAGGAAAATCGGTTGTTTCAAAACAATGGCCGATTGCAAAAACTATATTTTTTCATTGTGACGATCACGGAGTTTATCAGTCAGGTATGCATGTGTTCGAATTTGGATTGTTCTATAACGTGCAGTTCATCTAATACCATCATGCATATTGCCTATGGGAAATCGTTCACTGTATATTCTATAAATTTACTGAAAGCAACGAAGTTGTTGGAAGAGGATGTCAATTTACCAAATCACAAGAGACGATTTTTAACTATTTCAATTGATGGCTTAGAACGTGCAAGGAGGATCCAAACATTAGAAACTCTTTTACCTTTTCTACATACTCTAATGTCGTTTGGAATCAAAAAATAATTTCTTTTCCTTTTCAATGGAATGCTAGGCGTGGAACTTTATTTATTATTTTGTCTATAAGAATTGTTAAACTTCTAATTAACATCTTGTAGTATGTATATTATATTGCTTACCACATTCCAACATTTATATGTATTATCATTTTATTGTTCATAAATATTAATTATTAGGAAGAGTAGTCAACTTAAATTTATTATATTTTTATCTTATTAATATTAAAATTTTAGGTATATTTATCTTTTTATATCCAAAAGGATAATTTATAGAGTTTTAATGCATTAACTATATATTTCAGTAAATTTATAAAGAAGGGAAATAAGAAAATAATATATAAATATCAATTATAATTAACCTTAGGATTATTAAACACACTTAGCATTAAAAATTATCAATTTAACATTATTAATTATAAATTCTTTAATATTAACTTTTGACGATGATTTCAAGTTTTCATCGCAAAAAAGTTCACATTTGCTAATGAATTACCAATTTCATTGCACAATGCTACATTTTTTTGCGACGTTTGAAACTATCGTCGCTAAACACTCGACCTTGGGCGATGATATACTTAAACTGTCGCAAAAATAAAGGCTTTTATGATGACTCCAGAAAATGAGAGTGTCAACGCGGGACGCGTATGTTTTAAAAGACGCGAGACAGTAAACCCAACCCAACCCAACTCAACCAATAATGAAACTAGAGTTAATAATATATGTACAATGAATTTGTAACTGCAATTTACGTAAATTAAGATTTATATATCTTCAATAGAAAACACTTTTTTACGACTATTGAAAAAGAGAAAAGAAATTGAAACTCACAATCGCTACCACCAATTCTTAAACCTTGCTAATGAGGGTGGCAAGCCCAGCAGTGGAGATATGTAAGAATTGAAAGGAAATGAAAGTAAATATAAAGAAGAGGTTTAATACGTTTGATTCTTGAAGCTTGATTTTGGAAGCAACTACTACAACAAAATAAACTATTAGCTACCTTTTTTTTTTGAAAATATAAAAATTGTCGCTAAATGTCTACATTTCACGATGATTTCCTAATTTGTCCTCAAAAGTCATGGTTTTGGTGATGTTCCCGCGTTGACACTCTCATTTTTATCTTTTGCTGATCTATGAAAAACAAAAGAAATACTTGCTGTAATCTGGAATCCAGCTGTGGAATTCAATTAAAAGGGTGGAATTCTTTCCATTTGGTCATTTAGAAGCAGTCTGATTTGACAAACTTCATTAGTTTTGGTGAGAAGAAAAGGGCCTTTGCGTAGTATAATTTGTTGTTTCTCCTACTTTTTCTCTTTTCCCACTTCCCATCTACTCGTTCAAAACTTTTCTAAAGCGCATACATACTGCCTGCTCCAGTTGTGTGTGGCTCTTACTTACTTTTTATGATGCACAGCCCTAGTGCAACTTTTGTTGTCTTGTGTTTTTTGCTTTTTCAAAAAGATAAGTAGGAGTTGGAGCAGAACAACGATAGGCAAGAGATGACTTATGGTGGGATGGGAGACAAAAGATGTCGATATTGGAGGTAGCCTTTTTTTTAAGGTTTTGGTAAGCGTATGGTTAGCTTAGGCCCTTCTAAGGGAGGCGGGAACGGGCCCCTTGTGATTGCATTTTACGTTTTCTTCTGCAGTGCAGATGTGAGATGCCTCGAAAGGAATGTTCTGGATTTCTCCGCTGTTGGATAAATAATAAATTATTTCTGATTAGACAACCTATTCCATTATGCACTGCTCACACATGCCAGCCCAATAAGCCTTATGTAGGAATGAGGTGATCATCAATTTCAATTCTATACGTTATATGAATGCGAATGTAAAATCGTTTCATAACTCAACCATGTAACTACCAAATGTCTTCTATAATGACATATCAATCATTTCTCCATGTACGAATGCCGTTTTGTATTTACCGCAATCACTTTCATATACTAACTCTTTTTTTTCTAAACTTGCCCCAAAATGAAAATACTTAGAGGGTGCTTAATTGATAAGTTTAGGAAGGAGTTAATAAGTAAGGAATAAAAAGTGACTAGTTGGTTGTTGATTATTATTATAGTTTGATATTTTACTTTTGAGGAATCCTTCATACTCTTCATACATTTTATTTTTTAATAATCCTCCATCCTCTTCATTTAGTAGATGAATGAAATTCATTCTTTAGTAGTGACTCTTTTTTAAAAATATTTTAAATACTAATTAATTAAATATAATTAATTAAAATAATAGTATTAATTAATTAATTACATTATAATTAATTAAAATATAATTAATTAATTAAAATATAA
>JANZXV010000211.1:24410337-24422539 GCA_027576455.1 Erythroxylum roigii | reverse complement strand
CTATTTTCCTGAATGACCCTATTCTCTCTCTGCCCCCCTACTTAGCTAACCACCCGTACATTCTGTTATTCCCCAACCATGTGCCACATTCCTAACTAACTTGTGCATCATTGCCCACATCATTATCATTGCCCACATCATTGCCTGCAGCCCCCTCTCTTTTTCTTCATGTGTATACTCGCCATATCCTAGGTTTGTTGTCAGTATTAATCCTAACATTATCTATTCCCAAAAGGCTATGATGTGGTAAATATCATTCATTGTCTTTCTTAAATGCAATTGCATAGGAATTTCTCCAAATCATCTTGTAACCATTTTAAATGGACTAGTAATTTGGTTTCTGTCTGAATGAGCTGTTATATGTTGGACTTGAAATTCATGCATCATCTCATATGATGCGAAGGTGTTCATTTTAAGTTTCAACATAGAAATAACACAGAATCAGGGAAGCATGCTGTGAGTTATAGCATGGCCTCAGTTCATAGTCATTACAAGTGGTTCCTAATTTACCTTCATAAGTGTTTTACATTCTTTCAGTACCACATACAGAAACCGTTCATTTGAAACTTTATATCTCAGGTTGATGGTCTTTTTAGGACTAGCATACCTGGAATCTTTGCAATTGGAGATGTGGCAGCATTTCCCTTAAAGGTAAGAAAAAGCAGCAATCAGCTTTAATCTGCTCTCAAACTGTATGTGTTTATGTTTTACATAAACAGTTATACAATCGCATGGCACGAGTTGAACACGTAGACCATGCCCGACGATCAGCACAGCACTGTGTTAAAGCACTACTAAGTGCTCAAACTAGCACGTAAGTTGCTACCCATTCTGTGCTCATGACTTGTTCTGGCCCCTAATGATACTTGTAGGTCATGTTAATATGGCTTTGTTGTTGATTATGTAACTATCTGTTGTCCAGATATGACTATCTCCCTTATTTCTACTCGAGAGTTTTTGAGTATGAAGGAAGCCCTAGAAAAGTATGGTGGCAGTTTTTTGGAGACAATGGTACCTAGTCTTACATTTTCTGAATAGTATATATTCTTACATTTTCTAAATTACTATTCCAGGACAAAATCATGCAATTTTAGAGGGTTTTGGGTTTTGACTCTTATCTAACTTATTTGCCTTTATTGGCCAGTTGGAGAGACTATTGAAATTGGAAATTTTGATCCTAAAATTGCCACGTTCTGGATTGATTCTGGTAACACAATATGTTTCACAAGCCGAGCCAAGCTTTACGTTTATGACATTAATATAGTTGTTAACTAAAGCTTTATCTAATGAAAACTTACTGCCACAGGTAAACTAAAAGGAGTCCTTGTTGAAAGTGGAAGTTCTGAGGTACCAACTTGGATCTATTGACAATTTAGCTGTTTTTTTTTTCAGTATGAGACTGATCCCAGAAAAAATCTTGATTTGCTTCATAACATTTTGGGCCATGACATCTCAGGAATTTCAATTGCTCCCTCAACTTGCAAGGAGCCAACCTATGGTTTATAAATCTAAGCTTCAGAAAGCATCTTCAGTTGAAGATGCATTAGAAATCGCCAGGACGTCCATACGGGTTTGAAACTGCAGTATAAATGAAATGATGAGGCCAATCCTTTAAATGCATAGTCCATATGTAAATTCATATTCTAGCTCATTTTCATGCACGGGAACTTATGTGTAGCAGTTACTGCGTTTTGGTTTCTCAAATTTTCTTGGAATAATTGCACAATAATTTCGCTTTAGTCTTTGATGTATTGCTCATTTAGATGAAGATCATTTGGGGATTCTTGAGGTCCTAATTTGCTGAGTCTTGCAGATGTCTACGTAGAGATTTAATTCATCACCTAAAGCGATTGTGTTTAAGCAATTTTCTACGAAACAGCGAGGAGAAATGGCTCCAGTATTTAATGCTGGAATTGTAAGGTTTCAATCCAACTTAAATTTATGCATTTAGTACCTTGACCGTACGTGTCTATTAATTATCTGTCGTCATTTTTCATTAGTTGGAGAAATCTAATTTTCAAGTTTATCCAACGCGATGATTTATGAAATTAAATAGCAACAGTTTTTAGCTGGCGCTAGCTCTTGGCAGCCATTGGTAGAGCAAATTTTCAAAAAGAAAAACGTATATGAACAGAGACTATGAAATCTTGAAAGTTTAATGCAGTAGCTGGATGACTATAGCTTTCAAAGTCTAATTTGATAAATTTTGAATTCCGTGAAGAGAGAGGAATCTTAAACATGACATGGAGTTGCATCAGTGGATGACTCCAAGAAGAATTCTTGCACATGTTTCTTGAATATACTGGAGCCTGCAGTAATTATCTAAATTTTGATACCATTCTTGTAAAGTATTTGTAATCTGAGAGGTAAATTTAGATAAGATATTTCACAAGGGTTTATTAGATCGAGTCATTTGTAAATCAACCCAAGTTTTAAATTCACAGAGGCTCTCTCTTTACTTTTTAGGTGAAAGATTATCAAAAGTAAACTAGGATCTTAAAGTAGGTTTGGTTGGGGGGACTTGTACTGGTCTGAATGGTTCAGTCCTTGTAGATACAGTTTTACTGATATTTGGTTTGACTTCGGTTGATTGAAATGTTTCAAGCATAGTCATCATGATCTGAGTTAATTTAGATAAATCTACGAGTTACTCTGAGCCTTCTGAGGATTGCTCAGAAATTTCAGATTCTTCAAATACTTGTTTTTCAAATTCTTTTGAATTCGATATTCATGCAAGAGTTGCAATAAACTTTTGTTGAGGAGCTTTATTTGTTCCAGTAAATAGAGAAGGTTGGGTTTTAGGTAATGATCAAGGGAGAGTTTTAATCTGCAAAGGTTTTGTCAACGTGTCAATAGGTTTAGTATATGAAGGTAACAGAGTATGAGTCCTTTCAGGTTTGGTCTTTGTAGGTTTGGTAGGTTTGGTGGTAACATGAATATGTTGCCTAATTAGAGGATACTTCATTTTAAACAAAATTTCATAATCAGCAATACGATGGGGGTAGATATTAGAAAAGTAGTAGAATAAGCTCCATAAACAGTCTTAGACTATATTGTTTGCATGCCTGCTTCCATTTTTTGAAGCACTTCTTTCACCCTTCAAAGTTCTTGTTCTTTGTTTGTGAAATCAGGTCCCAAATATTGTGTTTCAATATATTTTCTAAGATCTTCATCAAGTTTAATCATTTGATCTTTCGAAGATGCTTATAGTTTTTGGATCTTAGAAGAGACTAACGAGCTGGAGTAGCCTGAGTCTATTGGTTAAGTCCATGAAGATTGATATCTATTCAACCAAGAACTTTGCTTTGATACGTGTCCTTAGGCGTATACAAATTAAACCCTTATTTACTTTCAATTTATCAATCACTATTAAACAACATAGTATAGAGCAAATAAGAGTTGATCCCACGAGAAAAGTTAATTTACTAAATTAGTTTACTAATTACAATACTTTTAAAAGAGACTATTACATCTTAATAATTTCAGTAACATGAAAAGAATTTATTAACAAAATATAAACATCATTAACACAATCACATAATATCTTTTTTTTAACCACATTAGTACTATACAACATCAAAACTTAACAAAACAAACTTATAACATATTCTTAGAATAAAAATAAAATCCAGTTTTGTAATAAATGGTTATTTTGAGCACAATACATTAAGTTATATTCATATAACTAACTTTACATAGAAATATAAAAGAAATCCAAAAATAAAATAGTTATAATTATGGGAACCTATGAATTACGCTAAACTAATACCTAAATAAAAAAAGGGGGTGTTTGATGTTTAAAAAGAATTAAATTAAATTTAGGAATCAAAGAAATAAAACATAAATCTAACCTAATATTTACAAATGAACAAAGCAAGTTTTAAATTTTAGTTTAGTCATGCAATTTTGATATATCCAAGATAATTCGAGACATTTATCAAATTAATTGTAGAAAACCAACCAGTTAGTTTCTACTTGTTTCTTTTTTCTCTTAGAATTTGAACCAGCTCAACACACCAAACACAAAGAAACACAAACAACAACCAAAATTTGACGTCAAAATTCCAGCAATTTCATAAACATTAAATTCACTCAGTAATCAATTGAATTAAATCAAAAAATAACATCCCAAATAATCAAAACAATATGTCTAAAATAAAATTCAAAAATTAAACATAACTAAGCTTGGAAAATCATAAATAAGGAAAATAAAGGATTAGGAAAACTCATTAAAGTCTTCCACTTTCAGACCTTAGACCAGCCCTTTCTCTGTCTGAAACTAGTTTTGGAAGAGTTTCCCTAAACCCTGAACCAGCTTAAATTAGATGGAAATAGAGTCCTTATGACCCCAATCACTCCTTGGAATGACTCCTCACTTTAACTAGTTTTGGAAGAGTGTTATGCCTCTCAGAAACTCTCTTCATCCTAACTACTTGCTCATTATTTTCGCCCCAGCTACTGTCTTTTTATAAGCTCACGAAATAACTCCAAGTAATGCATTTTTTGGCTCTTTGATACTTCCTTCTTATCTCCTCCATTTTGAATGGGTTTGAATGAAGATAATGTTTATCTCTTCCAAGTACTTACCTTACTGTTGCATTTTTCTGCTACATTTTCTTCTTCGCTCCTACTTCTATTGCGACGTGTTTTGTCCAACTGTTGCGTCCTTTTTATGCCAACTTCTCCTGATGGTGTGTTTTTGCTTTGTGGTTCTTCTGTGTGTTTTGCTTTTACCTTTTAACATTTTCTCCTGTTGACTGTTGTTTTGATGCCCTTCTCTGTCGACGTTTTTCCCCGACTGCTACGTTTTTCCTTGCTGTTTGCTCTTCTCTGCGTTGTCGTTTTATTTTACTGGATGCTGTTTTTTTGGTTTGGCTACCTGCGTTTTGGCTTCCTTGGGCTTGCATCTTGTTGTCTCTTGGATTACTGTGTTTTACTGCTTTTATTTATTGTTGTGCTGTGTGTTTCTTTCTCCATACTTCTTGGATTGTTTTTGTTGTGCGTTTTGTTATTTGGCACAGACTGTTGTTATGCCATTTCATTTGCCACTTTTCCTTTGTTGTGCATCATTTTGCCTTCCTGTGTTGTTTGTGTTGTTTTTTGTCTTCCTCTACCCTACTATGCGTCATGCTTCCTTGATGCTATCATTTTCTTCTCCTATTTGTCACATTCCACAAGTTTTAAAACCCACAAGATTTTTAGTATGATCTGGAAACTAAGGATCGTTTTCCTTCATACATTAAGGACCGTTTGCTTTCTATGGCCGATCTTCTACTTCAAGGTGTTTAGTATGATCTGGACAACATCTCTTTTCTTATCATGTACATCTCATTTCCCTTGATGAAGTTATTATATATATTCACATATGATTGTCTATACTATATGTTGTTTTAAGCTTCTTTGAATCTCGAAGATAACATTTATGCCGAAGGAGGCGAGAGCAATGTCACAACAATCTATAAAAGCATTAGGGAGATCGGTTCTTTTGGAAAATTCTTCAATTCCACAAAACTCGTCTGAACATTCACGTATGCATTAATATCTAGTTTTAGTTCGTCTAATGGTTTTCTAATATGACATTATGAAAGTTCTATATTGATTGTGTTTTAGGTAAATCTATTCCCGCAAGTAGTTCATCTGGAGAGTTAGTCTTCCATATTAAGAATGGAAACTCATTCACTGTATTCTCTACAAGTTTAGTTATAACGGAAATGCTGTTGCAAGAAGGTGTTCAAAAGCCTACACTTAAGGGAAGAAGTATCACTGTTTCAATTGGTGCGTTTGAACATGCCAGGATCTTTTTCGAGAATCCAGACATCAGGGACTCATTTATCTTTACCGACTCCCATGTCACATAGAATCAAAAAAATAATTATATCATTATGATTTATCGATGCAATACACTAAACTCAACTTTAAAGTTGATTTATCGTTGTATCTGTAAGAATTTGTCAAACAACCTCCCTACTAGTTAGAGATCAACCTGCGTCCTATTGAATATGGGTTATTATTGTTCTTGTTCTACGTCTTTAAGAATTGTTAACCTTCATTTTTCATCGTTTGTACTTGAATATGATATTCAACAAATCGCCTTATTTCCTTTTCCATATATTGTGTAAAATATTGAATTCAAATTCTTATATTTGTAGAAAATTTGATAAACATGAATTTCAGGTAAAAATATGGGACCAAAGAGACAGTGTGAGGTAATGCTGTCCAAGTTTAGAGGCACGTTCGGAGGTACTTACTGTGAAGGTGGATCGTCACAGTCTGCAGCTCCCACTACCTCACCTCCTCCCCCTCCAGGGCCTACAGTTGCAGATGAGGCATTACCAACTGCTCGTCATACTACACCATCCCCATTCCTAACTCATATATCATCTAATACCGCTTTATAGGATGGAGGAGACGTTCGCCAGCCTGGAGTTGAGGGACTTGATGGAACAAAGTACATAATAATTGTCAATAATCTGTAAATGAAATCATATTAATCACTATTTGTTTTTAATTAAGTTATAGGTTTATCAGTTTTTTCATTGTATAAATTTACTTTTTATATTAGGTTGGTTCCATCTGGACCGTGTTCCAGAAATATGACTTCTAAATTTAAAGAAAGGGGTTGATCTTGAGGGTTATGTGTAGAAAAATATCTCTCAGGCCACAAAGGGATTTTACTTTCAGGAGTTTGAGGTACAATAAAGATTTATTTTCTTTTTATATTGATTTATACAAACTAATTAGATAAATATTATTACATTATAGTAGTTTAATTTTTTTTTCTTATTTTAGAAAGAATTTTTTTAAGATTTTGGTATCGACGCCATCATACATAGAATATGGGAAAGGCAAGCTCGTACATATTATCGCGTCTTTATTGGTGCGATACACAAGCCTGATGTACGACCCCTTATATTTCGAAGCAAATATGGAGTCGTTGGCAGGAGTATTGGACATTACCTGAGGCAATGCCCATCTTAGGGCGTAACTCCACCAACAGAAGTGGAGGCCCGAGGGGAGAGAGTCTTCCCGTACATACGGAAGGATCAATAACCCACAATGAGCATGCACAGAGACTTGTAAGTATCTAAACTTGACATTTATATTGTTAATGTTTTACTTTGCTGTATTATAGATAATGATAATGGTATAAATGTTTGGTGCCATATAAGGCTATGTTGAGTGATTTTATTTGTTCAACAAGGGGGAAATATCATAAAAATAGATGAAACTCTGTCGAAGTTTTTATAAAATGTAGTTCACATCTAACAATTTGTGGTAAACCAGCTAAATCGGGTCGCACAAAAGATGGGGTAGGAAGAAGAGAATAACCGAGAAGAGAAGAAGAAAAGTAGAAGAGAGCAGAAGGGAGAGTGAATAGAGGATAAGAGAATATTGTATTGATTGTTCTCGTGTGTCCCATAGGACAACTGTAGCGTGAAATATATCCTCGTGTAAGTAAGTTTGTTGTAACCGTTGAGCTAGGAATAAAAAGAAAATGATTACAACAATTTATGCTTGCAACGGGTCTGTTCCTCAGTGGACCTTAAGCCTTGTAGTAACTTCCTAAGCCCACTCCGAATGGGTCATAACACTCCATGCCCCTCAGAGAAGACCCTTGACCTCAAGGGTCAAAATTCGGGAACTGGCTTCGGATATGTCAAGGATCCTCCCACGTGGCTTCCTCCGCTTCACGATTCTTCCACTGCATGAGCCACTTCAACCCATCTGGGTTTCTGCGAGTGACGAATCGCTTCTCAATCACGACTTTGGGTTGATCTTCAGTTGGTGCTGTTCCGTCCACGATCGGCTCGTTGGTCGGTGTAGTTCCCAACCCTAGCGCCTTCTTCAGCAGTGATACGTGAACCACTGGGTGGATGCAACTTCCTGCCGGCAGATCTAGCATATACGCGACCGCTCCCACCTTCTTCTTTATCCGGTAAGGCCCATAGTATTTAGCACTTAGCTTCTGGTTTTTCCGTTTGTGGACAGAGCTCTAACAGTAAGGTTTTAATTTTAAATATACCAGATCTCCTTCTTAAAAGGTTCTCTCAGTCCTTCCTCTATCCGCCTGAGCCTTCATCTGATCTTTGGCTCGGAGAAGCTGCAGCTTCAGCGAGGAGAGCATACGTTGGCGCTCCTCTAGGAAACGGTTGACACTCTCCACGGGCGAGGGTAACTCCAAGGCCACAGCTTGTTGTCGTGGGGGATACCCATACAGAGCTTGGAACGGCGTGGTTTGAATGGCGCTATGAAAATTGGTGTTGTACAACCACTCAGCTAGATGGGGCCATTTGTGCCACCGTTCGGGATGCTGGTGCGTCATACATCTCAGGTATGTCTCCATGCACTGATTTACTCTTTCTGTCTGACCGTCTGTTTGTGGGTGATATGAGGAGCTCATTTGGAGCTTAGTACCCATATTTTTGAACAATTCCTTCCAGAATAGGCTAGAAAACACCTTATCCCTATCTGAAATAATTGACTTAGGGGTCCCATGTAGTTTATACACTCCTTGCATGTATAATTTTGCCACATCTGAAGCTGTGAAAGGGTGAGATGGGGCTAGGAAGTGTGCATATTTTGTATAAGTGTCTACCACCACCAGAATCACATTCTTCCCTTCAGAATTCTAAAGCCCTTCTATAAAGTCCATAGACACCTGTTTCCAAGCTCCTTCAGGTACTGGTATAGGTTGCAGTAACCCAGGGTAGGGAACATTTTCATGCTTACATTTCTGATAGATTTCACATGCTTGGATGCAACCCTGTAGATTACTCTTCATTCCTGGCCAGTAAAATAGTTGTTTGAATCTGTGATAGGTGGCCTTGAACCCCGAGTGTCCACTTGTGGAGGATGAGTGGACTTCTTGTAGTATTGTTTCCCTGAGGTCGCCAGTAGCTCCCACATACAATCTTCCTTTATACCTGAGAACTCCTTTGAAGCTGTAGGGACCAGTACCCTGAGTGTTTCGTAGGGCCACTAATACAGCCTGTTGAACTTCAGTATCCCCTTCATAGCTTGCCACTAGTTGTTTTACCCATTCTGGTTGAGTAGAAGTTATGGCATGTAGCTCTGCTTCTTTGGATTCAAACTTCCGGGACAAAGCATCTGCTGCTTTATTCTCCTACCCTTTTCTGTAGTGAATGGTGTAGTTAAGTCCCATGAGTTTAGTTAAACTCTTCTTCTGCATCTGAGTTTGAATCCTTTGTTGCAAAAGATATTTTAGGCTGTAGTGATCTATCCTAATAATGAAGGACGAGGCTTGTAAATAATGTCTCCATTTGTCCACAGCTGAAGTGATTGTCAATAGTTCCTTCTCATAAACTGATAGGTTCTGATTCCTAGGACAAAGAGCCTTGCTGAAGTAGGCAATAGGTCTCTGCCCTTGCATGAGGACTGCTCCAATTCCACAGTTGCTGGCATCCGTTTCCAAGATGAATGGTTCTTGGAAATTTGGGAGGGCTAGCATTGGGGCTGCTGTCATAGCCTCCTTTAATTGTTGGAAGGCTTGTTCTGCTTCTTTCTCCCAATGGAATTGGTCCTTCTTGAGTAGTGCTGTTAGAGGTTTACAAATCCACCTATAATTCTTGATGAACTTTCTATGGTAACCAGTGAGACCAAGGAAACCCCTCAGGGCTTTAAAACTAGTGGGTGTCGGCCAGTTCAAGATTGCCTGAATCTTCGAGGGATCAGTAGCTACTCCTTTCCCTAATATAATGTGTCCTAAATATTTCACCCGGTCTACACCAAAAGCACATTTCTTCTTTTTGGCAAATAGTTGTTGTTGCCTCAAGATTTGCAACACAACCCATAAGTGTCTCTTATGAGTTGGAAGGTCAGGATTATATATTAGGATATCATCAAAGAAAACAAGAACAAACTTGCGTAGATAAGTTGCAAATACCTGGTTCATCAATGGCTGAAAAGTTGCAGGGGCATTTGTGAGACCAAAGGGCATTACCTTAAATTCATAATATTCTTGATGAGTCCGAAAGGCAGTTTTGTGAGTATCTGTTGTGGCCATTCTGATTTGATGATAGCCAGAGGTTAGGTCAATCTTGGAGAAGATCATAGCTCCATGTAACTCATCTATCAAATCTTCTACTATAGGAATAGGAAATTTATCCTTGATGGTGATGTCATTGAGTCCTCTATAGTCTACACAAAACCTCCATGTGCCATCTTTCTTTTTTACTAGCAGTGTTGGAGAGGCATAGGAGCTATGACTAGGTTGTATTTTGATGCCTCTAACATTCCCTGCACCAGTCTTTCAACTTCTGTTTTCTGGTAATAAGGGTATCTGTAGGGTCGTATGTTGACAGGTTTGGAATGAGGTTTTAGGGGTATTTGGTGGTCTAAGGCCCTGTGGGGAGGTAGGCTTCTTGGTTGTTCAAAAACATCACTATACTCCTCCAAGAGTGCAAGTAAGTGGGGGTTAATCTCCTGAGGCTCCTTTTCCTCAATTATGGGGAAGATATGCCCAGTCATGCCTTTGATTCCTTTCTTAAAAAGTTTCTGGACCTTAGTTCCTTTGAGAAGTTGGAAAGTTTTGTGCTCCTTTTGAGCCCTTAAAACCACTCTATCTTCACCATTGCTCATAGTAACTTCTCTGGATTTTAAATCAAAACAGATAGGGTTGTGTGCTTCCATCCAATCCAACCCCAAAATTAAACCGCAGCCCCCCAAATTGAGTATCTTTAGGTCTGCACAAAATTCATGCCAAGTTCTTAATCTTGTGAGTGGATGTTACTTTTGCCCCATTAGCAACTGTGACAGTTAATGGTGTTATTTCCTCCCTTGACAGATCAAGCATTCTCACTATAGTCTCATCTATGAAAGAATGAGTACTACCCGTATCAATTAAGACACTAACCTCTTTATTTCCTACCATCCCTTTAATTCTAAAAGCATTGAGGATTTCCCGCTTAGGGCATTCAGTTGTATTACTGCATCTTCATTTCCATCATTAGTTCCTTCCATATTAACTACTGCCCCTTCCGCTGCCATTTCCTCCTGAGCTTCTTCCTCCATTTCTTCGATGAGCATATGTAGGATCTGTTTAAGTTTACATTGGTGACCCAGAAAATACCTATCCCCACACTTATAACACTCGCCTGGTTCTCTGGTATATGTAGGTTTAGTAGTGGTTGATTTGTTAAGGTTAGCTGTTGTGGTTTTGTTGTTTGTGGAGGGGTTGATATAGTGAGGTTTGTTGGATATAATAGAAGTCGTTACCTTGTTTGCATTATAGGTTTTGGAGATTTGAGGGGTCGGGTATTTATGAAGGGCTTCATTTAGCTTTGCTTGTTCATAGGCTTCCTGCAGGGTGGATGGTTTAAGCCTCTTGACTGCCCAACCCAGATGTTCTTGCAGACCTCCAATGAACACTTTCACCAGGTAGTCTTGTGTTAATCCAGGATTCATTCTTCTAACAAGGGACTTAAGTTCTTCAAACTTCTCCTGGTAAGCCTCCACCGTGTCTGTTTGTTTGAGTCTGCACAATTCCTCTGCAATATTAGCTTCAACATGGCTAGTAAACCTGCTGCACAATTCCTCTGCAAACTCTTCCCAATTCTGATTTACCTTCTTTCCAATCTTGATACCAGATGTCGGGCTTCTCCTCCAGGAACATGGCTGCTGATTCCACCTTGTGTTCCTCAGGTATGTTATAGATCTGGAATATTTTCTGACACTTTCTAATCCATAACTTGGGCTGCTTGCCATCAAAATGATTGAAGTCCATTTTGGGCCATAACATATTAGGTGTTTGGAGTATGGGAGGGCCAATGGTGGTAGGGAAATTCTATGTTGGGTTTGTGGTGTTATTTGTGGATGTATGCTTGGTGTTTGGTAATGGTAGGGGTGATGAATGTAGTATTCCAACATATGTTCTGGATGAGGGTGAGGCTGCTGTAGTAGCAGGGTTCGAATGTTGATTGGTTTTGATGGTTTCTAATAGGGCTAGTATGGATTTTTGGTTTTCTTCAAGTCTCTTGTTTGTCTCAATCTGAGCCTTGGTCATCTCGGCCTGCATGTTTTTCATTTGTGTTTCTAATGCCTTCACTTGTTCATCCAGGGTCTTCAGTCTGGTACCTTCATGAGCCATGGCAGTTGAAATGCTTTGGTACCAAATGTGGTAAACCAGTTGAATCGGGTCGCACAAAAGATGGGGCAGGAAGAAGAGAATAACCGAGAAGAAAAG
>JANZXV010000211.1:24381635-24404903 GCA_027576455.1 Erythroxylum roigii | reverse complement strand
CCCTTACTAATGTAAACATTGCTTCCTAATAGGACCAAATACAGCAAATCATTCAGCGACAGTCTTAGGAGGAACAAACTGTTGATGAGACTCAGACGTATTTTGATGCTATGGGTGGTAGGGACCGTCGTAGACAGATATTCGGGCTAGGTTCATTTATGAACATATGTTATTCGCAATCCTCCATGTTCAGTACAGTAACGTCTACTAAACAAGAGCAAACCAACGAAATCACTGAGCTTCGGACCACAGTGTAGACATTGATGGAGCAAATGGTTCAGCTGAGATAGGAGATGGAGTAGTTGAAGGGGAGAGATAGCACCTCAGAGCACCCACCATCACCAGGACATTAGGATTGTTATAGTCATTTGCTTTCAATTACAAAGACTTATTATGTACACTGTAATGGTTTTATTATCAATTAAGAAAATTTTAACTTTATATCATCAATCAACTTTCTGTTTAAACAAATTAAATATATAAACAAATAAATTTATTATGCACAAATAATTCATAACTGTTGAAATTTTGCATTTAACATAAGATCATTAAATTAAAATTAATGTCGGGATTTTTTAAAAAAATTCTTACTTTAAATTACCAACGGAATATATAGTACCGCCGCAAAAAGCAATTTATTTACCGACGGAAACAATTAAATCGTCGGTAAATTGTTCAATATTTACCGACCGTTCTTCTAATTCCGTCGGTAATATTGAGACCTTTGCGGTTTTCTTAACTACGATTTACCAACGAAAATCCATCCATCGGTAAAATTTACCGACGAAAGGACACAAAAAATGTGCATCGTTAAAATTTCCTACAGCCGTATTAACGATGCCTTTGTTCGTCGTTTAATTCCGTCGGTAATTGTTATTACCGATGGAATTCTTCCGTTTACTGTTGGTCATTTCCGTCGATAAACCACAAATTTGTTATAGCGTGTTGCGTTGCGTTTTATCCTTCTTGCTTGTCCGTGTGTTGCCGTTTTGCTTCATGCTTCCAGTTACTACATGTGTTGTTTTGGTCATTTGCTACTTCCATATGTCTACGTTTTGCTTCTTCTTTTAGCAGCCTCTTGTCTTCATTTAATTCCCTCAAAACACGTTGCAAGGACTACTGTTAATTCACGTAATTGCATGCAAGTTTCATACACGTGCTGTGAGTAACTTTAAATCTTCTTTATGTTTTCTTTTTTTTTTGTCTTCTTATCTTTTAATTTTCTTTTTCTTACTCCACGAAAGCAAGTGAGTATTAGTCTTTAAAAAATGATTCAAATATTGTGCTTTCGACTCACTTTAACTTCTTTACTTTTGAATTGTGCCTAAAATTACATATGAGTCAAAGTGAGTATCTTGAGCAGTTTAATGTCATTAATTGCTAAGTGTTATGAAATAATTAAACAATCAATTAAAAGCATATTATCGGGCCAGACTTGGGCTTTAGTGGGCCCGAACTTGGTCCGACCCATTTCCATCTTCCATCCCTATGTAGACTAGATCTTACGCTTTTTTTTTTAATCAATTGTATTAAAAAGATGCATACTAATTCAAGTTTAATAAAGATAAGTTTATTCCATTTTAAGCACTATAGATTCGCACTATAGGAAGGCTTTAAATTGACTAGTGCATATAGTTTAGGGAAAAGTGTTATATCTAATATATTGTGGACTTTAGAGAAAGGTTAGATAGAAACAATCAAACCTAGGTCAAAATAATTTTTCCTTTTACTCAAGGTTTAAATCCTAAAGTGGGGGAAGGAGTGAATGTTGACAGTATGTCCACTTAGCATAATCCTAAAATTAAATTTAACAGGTAATCAAACTCAAAGCTTTGGTGAAAAGGGTTAGAAGTATAGAAACACTCATAGTCCTAAGGTAGAAATCTAGCAAACCTTCATAAAACTTTACCCTTTCCTTTACTACTACACTTAATCTACAAAATAGGAAAACTAGTAACAAAATTAGGAAAAGTGGTAAATTGCGAAGTCATATGATTACGAATCTCACACTTAATTTATTAGGAAATTCATATTGAAAATAAATAAAACTACTTGAAATGCAAAATTTAAGGCCTAATATTAGCTGGATCCATCATCCAGTACGTCTTCAATAGCGTTATAGTTGTCGTTGACGTAAAGACCATGCCCTGAGCTAAAAGGGATTGATAATGATAGAACAGATATAAATTTATTACTATTGTTATTATTATGACCATAGATACAAACTAGTAGAAAAAAAAATACAAGATAAAATATATAGAATTCAAAGAACTTAAAATAGAAATACAAAATAGAATATTAAAATCTATTAATATATATATATATATTATTAATTTATTATATCATGGAGTTGCCATTTATCTTATCAAAAGAAAGATAGGAAAATCTAGGAGGGAAAGAAACTATGATATCTTAAATTGTAGTAAAAGTTCAAAGGTCGATTACCTAGAAAAATATATAGATTAGGAGATCGAACATACGTTATTAAGATACTTCTTGCCTACGAGGTATTTTAGGAAGATCCTAATTATAGGAAGATGCTTTTAAGTTATTTACACCTAGACTAATCCTTGCCCGAGTTAAGTAGGTCCTTAGTAGGAGGCAAACTCTAACCTCAAATTTTAAACAGCTGCATATATGAGGGCAAGTTTAAACCCGTGATCTCACTTAAATTAGAAGAACTCCTTACCGACTCACTTATACCTCGGACTTCAATATTAAAATTCTTTATTGTACCAAAGGAAACGCTTCAATCAAAGAGTGACGCGTAGCTAAATAATGGACAAGAAAACTCCCACCCTCGTACTTCTGTGAGAACTTTTTTCAACAATATAACCTGTTATTTCCCTTTTCTTTCCCATTGTTTACATAACTTCCCTTAACACACCAAATTTAACATACAATCGTTTCAATTCTTAAATTTCAATATTGCATTTATTCAAAAAATGTATTCCCAATTTTACCTTTTACAAACTAGTTCCTTCGTACTTTAAAGGGACAATCAATTATAAAGAACTCAATTTTTTAAGTTTTCTTAATCCAATACTCATACTTTTAAATTTTTCAATTGAGCGGCCAACTTTTTAAAACTTTAATAGTTCAATCCAAAATTTTAGTTTCATTAGTAATTTGCCGATTTAGCTAAAAAAATCGTTGTTGTTCATAATTTGTAGGTATCCATCAGAAAAAATTCTCTTTATTTTAATTTAAATATGGCCACTATTTTTTCACATAGACATCTACATGTCCTAAACAACAAAGATTTCGTTCATCAAATTAGCAAATCATTAAGGGAACTAATGTTTTGAACTGAACTGCTAAGGTTTTAAAGGGTTAGTTACTCAATTGAAAATTTTGAGAGCTTGAATACTAGATTGAAAAATCCCAAAAAATTAGATACTTTAGGATGGTTATCCCTACCTTAGAAATCAATTCCTTATGCACTTCCTTTCCGATTTTCAATCCTTTCTTTTTTTTGAGTTTGACTCCTAATAATTCAAAATTTTTAATTATGTCAAAATCCTTTTATATAAAACTCCTTTTTCTCCTTAAAACTAAATTTAATCATAAACAAATAAGTTAATCAAACATGACACGAAAATTTGGCAAATGTGAAATTATACAATATAAAGATGTATAATATTTAGAAAACACGTGATTGATTTCTTTATTTATTATATTTATATTTTTGGACAAAATTACTTAAAAATCTATTAATAAAAAATAAATACTTTAAAATACGGTTCTAAATTTAAGTACCGTGCTATTATTAAATTAAATATTTTTTATTTTCAATAAATTTGCAAGGATAAAAGAGAATATATAAAAAAAGAACTATTTAACTCTAAATTTCAAAAGATAAATAAATTAAAATCAGTTATACGTAATCATGTCTAAACAATTTTATAAACCAACGTCACCGCATGAAAACAAATATTAAAAAAATGGATGAAAGGGATGGGGTTTCTAGCCGCCACTGAATTAAAAATGTCGGCATTTTAAGTTGAAAGCAAAATAAATATCCCTCGCGTTGGACTTGAGCCTCATCAACCACTCCCTATTAATACAAAAAATAATTCAAACATGCATAAAAAGAGTTCCTATCTATAAAACAGAGTTCCTTTCAAAAAAAAAAAAAAAAACTATAAAACAGAGTTCACGTTTTTTCCATTTATAATCTATGATGATCGGAGAAAATCATCCATTTCCATGTACAGTGATTCTTCCTCTATACGGATGGCAGTAGATTTTTAAACCGATTAATATCCGCATTATCCAACCCAATGAATTTGGATATGAGTAGTAAATCGTAAAAACTGATGAATATGAATATAGATATGAGTTGAGTCATAAAAAATAGATATAGATATGGGTAGAGTAAAACCCGAACTATAGATATCCATATCATACCTGTTTTTTATTAACTCTATCTTTTTTATATTTTCTTGAATATTTATGGTTAAATATAATAAAATATTAAAATGTTATACGAAGAAACAACTTTAAAATCTCAACTTTACTCCTCAATACTCACATTTTTCATCATATTTTATTTTCTTATAAAATGATAATAATGCAAATGATATGGAGATGGAATTTTGAATGTTGTGGAGTTCACGCAAAAATAATTTGAATCTTTAGTTATTTCAATCTTTGTTCCAGTTCTAAATTGTAAAAAATGTATGTTGTCTTTGTACTAAATATTATGATTTTTATTGTTCCAATTTTATAATTTTTAATACATACAAATTAAAATCTTAACTTATTATTATTAAAGTAATTTTGATTTGGGGCATTTGCAAAAATCTAATCTTTATATTTTCTATTTAGAGGTTATATTTTTATATGCTATACAACTCGATGGATATCCAAAAACTCGAACAACCCAATAGATTTAGATATGGGTAGTAAATCGTAAAAACCGATGGATATGGATATAGATATGGGTTGAGCCATAAAAAATGGATATGAATATGAGTAGAGTAAAACCCGAACCGAATCCTACCCATTGTCATTTTTATTTCTCTCTCTATCGCCTAAATAAAGGTTATTAGACAGGAAGAAGGTGCAGATGTTTTCTTCTTTACATTCATCAGAAGTTGTATCCTTATGATTAATAATGGGAAAAACGTATTTGCAATCCCTTACATCACTACTTTTCTCTTGATTTTCATTTTGGGTTTATGTTTAATTATGGGAAGATTGAACTACATTGCAATATTCTTTCCATTTTGACTCCATCTTAAGGAAATTTAATTGTCAAAACTTCAAACTTGAATATTAAAAGGAAGAAAAGAAGATTCAAAGTCTGGAATGGTCATCACAAGAGTGTAACGAAGCGAAGCGCATTCCTAGAAGGGCTTCAACGAAACATTAAAAGAAAAACCCGACAACAACCGCAGCCGCAACCGCACAATGGAATGAGTCTTGGTTTCAAAAGTCCACGCTTTTACTCTTCCAAGTCCTAGGCTTTGATTCCAGAAGGCTCTTATTATAAAACCATTTTGTTTGACTTATTCATACATCAAACCCGTGGTTTCATCGAAGCCTTTTTTGACAAGGAATTTATCGTTTCCATTCATTTATTTGAACGGCCCTGGCTTTTCACTTGCGTGTGTTTGTTAGTATATCCTTTTCTTGTTCTCGGATTAGCTCAGAGACTTCCCAAGTCCAGGTCACAGCCTTTGAACCCTCCGCCAAAATGAAGGTTTCCTCGATCAAATTAGAGATATTACTCTGGTTTATATTTCCTATGTTTGTACGGTTTGTTCTGTTCTTACTTCTGGACTTGTCTCTACGTGATTTTCATTATGTCTAACCTTTCGCAACTTTCGTATCATTTACTGAAAGACTCTTAGTAAGATAATTTTTTATATTTATAATTTAATAACGGGATAGTCCTCTTACCAATTCTTCCAGAAATATGGATTTTTATCATGAAAAGCCAGAGGGTTTGGCTTTCCTAACTTGGGATTTGTGTTTCTTTCGTAGAAAGTTGTTCTGAAACTGGACCTCCACGATGACAAGGAAAAGAAGAAAGCCATGAAAGCCGTCTCCACCCTTCCAGGTTTGCTGCTTTGTCCTCTTTCGAGTTACAACAGTTACTGTTCTGTTCCTCTGAAATTAAATTTTGAATTTGTTTTCTCGGATTTTGAACGTTAAAACCTTTTTCAATGAGTGAAGACTTCATACAAGTCTAGTTGTTTTGATTATTCAATGATTGTCAAGGACCCGTTTTTGGTCTCAAGGGTTGATAATGTTCTTAGGATAAGTTGTTTACTCTGTTTCGTATTGCTGCTATATGTGCAGGTATAGACTCTATTTCCGTGGACATGAAGGACAGAAAACTGACGGTGGTCGGCGACGTGGATCCGGTAACCGTGGTGAACAAGTTAAGGAAATCATGGGTGACAGAGATTGTAACAGTTGGGCCAGCAAAAGAGGAAAAGAAAGAAGACAAAAAAGAAGAAGGCAAAAAGGAGGAGAAAAAGGACCCAAATGAGCAGATTGCTGAGCTTGTGAAAGCTTATAAGGCCTACAATCCTTACATGACTCAGTACTACCATGTGGTGAGTGCTGAAGAGAACCCAAATTCCTGTGTCATATGCTGATCATCGGACAAGTATACAGTTCAGTAGTGTAGGAAATGTTGGTGATGGAACTTAATTAAGCTCTAAAGGAAATGTTCACTCGATTTGTACTATTTAAATGATGGAGGGGGCTCAATAGTGTTCATAGTCTGGAAGATGGGTAGGGTATAGAGATAATGTGCAAAATTTTGGATTTCAGAAGGTATTTGCATCGCTTAATAAGATATAGCACCAGTGGATCTTTGCGCCATTTTCTTTTCAATCTTGCTTGTTTATTAGGACAGGGAATCTTCCTCGTTTATTAGTAGTAGGATACCAATGCCATACCCTCCAGCCACTGCGTTATTAAATCGTTCCAAAACTGAACATTATGTTAACACTGTTAATTCATCAACATTATCATAAGTCAAAATCCCAAGCATTAAGGTTTCTAGAATAGTAAAAACTCAAGATAATTAAACATAATAGTATTTAACAAATGACCTGTAGAGAGTTAAGTTTATTCTTTTGATTCGTTATTCGCACTGCACAACAGTTGGTAGGGAACGACAAGGAAAAGTGATCCAGCAGGAAATGAAAGTTACCGTTTTAAATTACTAACAAGTACAATTTACCTGGAGGAAGGAAACAACATAAAAGATAAAACTACTTGCTTAAATCTTGTGTGTTTTGATTCTGGCTGAGCTTAGTTGGACAGACAGAAAGGAAATACCATTGCGTTGAGTTTTTTTTTTTTTTGAAACGTTGTCACATGCGCTCAGCGCCTATTATTCATATCGAAAGATAAAACGTCATACAGAAAATTTGGAGGGCATACTCCCCATTTGAAACCAGACATAAAAACAGTCGCCCTAACTATCTTATGAGCAACCTGATTCGCTAATCTCCTAACAAAAGCTATACAAATATACATTGCGTTGAGTTTAATGTCATCCAACTGAATGATGTCATCCTCACCAGATATGTTTGTCCACCAAAATTCTAACTACTCTGCTTTATTTAACCGAACTCGTACAAATTGCCACGTCATTTGCCCGCTTAATAACGTTAGATATCAATTAGTAATTACTTTGTGGAAAGGATACCGACGACCGACCACCGACTTTATTTTACTAGTTATGTTAGATGACCTCAGTCATCCCTATTTTGCAGATCTTCTGTCTCACTATGTTTCATCCTCTCTTGTTTCTTTCATTCCCATTTTTTTATTGTGCAATTTGTAGCTAAGTGGGGATGGGATGACACAGAGTAAGTACAGAGGGGATAGAACAAAGGATCTCTTTCAGTATCGATTAGTTATACATCGTGGCATCAGTCCAAAGATAAAGCTTATAGATGCTCCTATACCATTTTCTTCACTTGGAAGAGCAACATGACTGAATTCTTTGTCTTGTAAGAAAAAATTATTGACTTCTCTTGAAGCAGTCCATTTTAGTATTTAATTCCCTACTTGCAGAAAGTTTGTTCTGAACCTGATGGGAAATAATTTATAATGGAACAACAGGAATGCATGCATGGCTTGCTTCTTCCTTACTGTGGAGCTACTACAATTTCGATTGGAATCTAAGCTACAAGAAGAAGGTATTGTGGAAATCGGGTTAATATCCACCGATAATAACAAATTCACCTGAAGCACTATTGCCTAATTGAATAGAGTGTGAACGATTGTACTGAAAAATTATGCTAAGTAAATTCCTATAAAAAACTAAAGGTATCACAAATGGTCCCACTTAAAATTCAATCTCTTTAACAAAATTTTCCTTGACATGTAATTTAATAACACAATAATTAACCAATTATGCTTACTTCTTCAATTTTTTGGGGTGTTTAACAAGACAAAGAGACCCTCCTTTTTATAGCTTAAAGAGCTCTCCCATTGTTATGTTTCTCCAATATAGGATTTGAACATGTGCCAAAAAGTCACAGAAGGATAATCATTGAAGAACCTATATATATAAAACTTTGAGTTTGAACATGTTCTACACTTGTTATAGATGTATAAAAAAAACTTGTACAGCTTGATGCCTGAATCCTTACACGATACAGTTGAATGACCCACGCACAAAAGCTGAACATCTTTTCACAAATGAAAAAATGCCAAAAATAAGCACACTAAAAAAAAGAAATGAGAGATACATGAACAACAATAGAATCCCATACATGAAAATTCTTTATTTTGCCAATTGGGCTATGGTAATGGTAATTTCTATGGAAATGTAACCTGTAGCCTCAAGAGAGAAAAGTTATTTAGGACGGAACCAGAAGTTAAGAACTCGGGATTGAACCCAAAAAGAAATGAAGGAAAGAATCATACTTGATAAAACCCCTCTTTTAAGTTCTTGCTTGAACGAGAGGCGACTGAGGGATAGGAGAGTGAGGAGACATAACGAAATCATCGTAAATTCGAGACGAGAAGCTGAGCTTGAGGCTGCCTTGCCAACAGAGTTTCTTGACAGGCTTTTTGGCCTCCTTGTTTTGAAGCACAAATGTCCTAATCCTTGCCAAAGCAACTTCCACAGTTTCGTCATCAATGTTAGCAAAGCAAACCCTGAACCAACCTGGCTCCGAGCAATGGAACGACGAACCTGGCGAGACATTGAGCTTTACTTCATTAATTATGACTCGCCACAGAGCCATCTCACCCTCGAACGACTGTTCTTTGAGCAATCTCCTTAAATTCATCCACACGAACAGACCAGCATTGCTGCCCTTCAGGCATGTAATGCCTAGTCGTGCAAGTCCCTCCGTTAGCAATTTGTGCCTGGAGGCTAGCCTATTTTTGCTCTCTCTAATGAATCTTTTCACAAACTCATCATCCGACAACATCGAAGCTATTAGGTGTTGTGTTTGTGAGGAGACCAAGCCGAAGCTGGACATCTTGCGTGCACAATTCACCACAGCGTCATTATAAGAATAGACAATTCCAACTCTAAATCCTGGGAACCCCATGTCCTTGGATAGACTGTAAACAATGTGAATTAGATCAAGATTGCATTCCCTACCCTCTTCCTGTATTATCTCCGAGACGCTCACAAAATCGGGTTCGCTGAAAACAGTGGCAGCGTAGATCTCGTCACACACTAAATGGATGTTCTTATCGTTAATGAAGTCAACTATACTTTTTAGTGTTTCTCTCTCCAATATTCTTCCTAATGGATTTGATGGATTTGTTATGAGCAAGCCCTTTACTCTGATGTTGTTCATTTGTGCCATTTCATAGGCAGATTCCAATGCCTCTCTTGTGACCTCGAAATTGTTAGAGCTTTCGCACTCCACTGGTACGAGTTGAATCCCAGTTCTCCATCTCAAATCTCGATCAAACCTGCAGTATAATAATACTATCAGTTTTAGGTTGTTTTTCCAAGAAAACTAGCTAGCTGCATAAGTTTTATTTATTAGAAAATGGTCACGAGTTGAGAATCAAGTCAAAGCTAGACTCTAGATTATTGTCTTTGTCTCGGAATATTTAGGAAGCCAACCAAGTAATCGAGGAAGGTATGCCCCATGTTCCTCAACTTGGAATTCCATTCTCCTCCAGACACGTTAGTAGTAATGCTGTGAGAAAATCTTAGTTGTTGACTTTTAGTATACTAGTGCAACTTGTTCCGTGGTCACGAAGAATACAGGTTGGTCTGACTACTACAGATCAACATATGACTTTCCTACCTTAATAACTCAAGTTGTTTACATCTACTTAAAAGTCAGGTTTTAAATTATAACCACATGATACTTAATTATTTGTCTCCCTATCTTTCTCCTACGACTAGATAAATGTCAGTCAATATCTCGGAGGATATTGTACGGACAGACGAGCACAAAATGTCAAATTTAGACTCGGACCACAAAATTACGCAGCTGAACCGTAAAAGCATGGCCAATTTTTAACACTAAAAGTACCATTATTAAATTAGATACAAGGAACTTGACATTGATAGCTTACCCTGGGTAATAAGGAGTAGGTACCAAAAAAGCATCGCCGGGATCGGCCAAGCAGAAGATTATCATCTCATTAGCTCCGGTAGCTCCTCCACCCATAACAATTCGGTCAGGGTCGAATACAACTTTGTCTCCTCTTACTTTCCCCATAAAATTTGCTACAGCCTGTAAAGATTAAATGGAGATATTCACTTTTAGTGACATTTTTGGTTTCACAGAAGTTGAGTAAAGAAGATAGATCTTTTGAGTTCTTACGTTTCTAAATTCTGCCAAGCCATGGTAATCCTGAAAGATTGCTACATCCCTGAACTCATGTACTCCTTCAGCAGTGCAAATGGAAGCATGTAGGTTGAGTTTGAGCCACTCTTGGACCAAATCAAAGCAGAGCTACATATATATCACAAGCAACAAAAATCAGCAATTGTGCTCCGGCATCTTACAAGCTAGCTAATCATTCTACAGAAGCATAAACTAGTTACCTGATTCTCAGCAAGACCCATCTGAATCACCCCATTTGGATTCTTTGTGGCATGGAAAGGATTTTTATCATAAGCCTTCCAGCCATCGAAATATGGGGAATCTTCGCCATGCCCGTTGCCCGTGGCTATCTTAGACAGTAGCTGATTGTTTAACTTTAACGCCATTTTTTCTGGAAAACGATTCCTTTGCAATTAATTCACACTTTAGAATGTAGAGCTACAGAAAGTATATTTAGATGCGATTATGCTTTTGGAGGGTGTCGTAATCGCTTGCTTGCTCTGTATGGCTACGCAATCGTGGGGCTGAATATGCTCTGGAACAAGTAAGAAATTAAGGTCAGGATATGAGCTTCCGCAGAGGTGGTTTTGACTATTTATAGTGGAAGTACTTGTGGTCGTCTTTGTTTACTAACCTTTTCTTTTTTCAATGCTAAATGAGGGTTCCATGAAAGAACGTCAGGTTCTAGCAAAGCATACCTAACGCTTTTGAATCTAGTTTCTGTTCAAGAACGGACTTTCTAAATTCTAACATCTGAAACATCTATAATAATATAACTATCTTATCACAATTCAAGATTCTACAATGTTTTTAATGTTATGGTTATCCTGTATTTATCTATATTAAGACTTCAAGAAATAGCATTTCCCTTCTTCACACTAATTTTATGTTTTTATCACTTGATCGTGTCTTTAAATTAATAGCAGCGTTAAAGCGTAAAAGAAAGAAAAAAACATAATTTGAAATAGGTACAAAAAGATCGAAATTGAAATATAATTTGAAGGCATAGGAATATATTTTTCAGGCTATTAATTTAATTATTCTGAAAATTATTCTTTGAAGAAGAAGCATTAAATAAAGAAAACAAAATATCAAGGTTTTCCTAAATGAAACATGCACAACCTTAAAATATTTTATTTGTGAATCTATTAATTACCAATTAAGGGCACTAGAGATAGCCAACAGTACTGTGAGATTCTACGTTGAAAGACGTGTTAGGGAATCAAAACATGATCTCTTCACGAGTATATGGCAGAAGAAAAATAGATTCCATGTTTTTTTAAAAAAAAAATTAAAATCACTTTAGTACGTGTAACTGGACCTACACCAAATACGGTCAGATTAGATCCCAGGTCACACGTTTTATTATTAACCAACAAAGATACCAAGGATGGATGATAGGATTTCTTTGAATTGTTTTCTTTTATCCTTTTATTTGTAGGATGATGAATTTTAATTTTAATTATTTATTAATATAAAAATTTTATTTTTCCGAACACCGCAAATCAGTAAGACAAGAGATCATTATAACTACTTAAAAAAAATTTAGTTGCATATTTTTATACTCTATGGTTTGGGTGAGCCCGCCCCAACCTAGTTTTGTCCCCCTCTAGTGCGCAAGGTTTGTCTCCTCTAGTGCGCAAGGTGATCCCTAACTTTCTGTGGGGAATGCGAGAGTCGAATCTAGGACCTCAGGGTTTTGTTGGGTGTATGACCCACGCCTCTCACCATTGAACTTTAGTAAAAGGTGCCTTTTTTGGTTTGGGTGAACCCGTCCCAACCTGGTTTTATCCCTTTTGATGCGCAAGGTGATCCCTAGCCTTCTGTGGGGAATGCGGGAGTCGAACCCAGGATCTCAGAGTTTTGTTGGGTGCATGACCCACGCCTCTTATGGTGAGAGGCGTGCGTCTCAACGCAACAAAACCCTGAAGTCAGGGGTTCGAATTCTTGTCACTTCCTATTGGGAATTAGTGTATTTTAGGAATTCTTGTAGATATTTTTCTTGTAACCGTAGATATTGTTTTCCTTTTTAGATTGGATCTGTTAGCTTATCTTTAGGAAAGTTGCCAAACGAAAAGGGATTGTCTCTTGTATATATTGACGTTATACTAATGAGAAAAGGCAAGGAGTTTTTCCTCCATCAACAGTGAGCTATCGTATCATGGTATCAGAGACTTGATAATAAACACTATTTTTTTCTTCTTTTCAAACACAAGCTCATTAGTCATGTCTGGTGAAATGCAGAGAAAGACAATTTCTCCATATGACATAACCACACTTGATAATCCTGGAATAGTGATTACTCAAGTGCAATTGAAGGGCGAGAACTATGATGAGTGGTCTCGAGCTTTCCGAACAGCCTTGCGAGCAAGGAAGAAATTTGGTTTTATTGACGGAACAATCAAACGTCCCGACGATAACTCTGCAGATCTTGACGATTGGTGGACCATTAACTCACTTTTGGTTTCTTGGATCCGCAATACCATCGAGCCTACCTTACGTTCGACCATTTTGCATGTTGAGATAGCTCAGGACCTTTGGAATGACATTCGAGAACGGTTCTCGATGGCTAATGGCCCGCGTGTTCAGCAACTTCGCGCCGATCTCGCGGACTACCAACAACGAGGAATGACGATCGTCAGTTACTTTAGTTGTCTAAAACAGATTTGGGACGAACTGGCTAATTTTGATCAATTGCCGGTTTGTCGATGTGGCATGTGCACTTGCAATATTGCTACAGTATTAGAACAGAGAAGGGAGGAAGAAAAAGTTCATTTGTTTCTACTGGGCTTGGATGACTCTATGTACGGAACAGTTCACTCGAACATTTTGGCTCAAGATCCGTTACCGTCTTTGAACAAAGTTTACTCTCTTCTCATACAAGAGGAGCGAGTAAAAACGATATCTCGAGGGAAGGAGGACGTCGCTGACGTGATGGCTATGGCTGTGCAAAGTCGTGGTCGAAGTGAAGGCCGAGACAAAGACAGCGCGTGTTCCCACTGCAAACGTCCGGGACATGACGCTGAAAATTGCTTTGCCATTATCGGGTATCCCGAGTGGTGGGGAGATCGACCCCGTATTGATGTGAAAAACACAGGACGTGGGAAATCAACAGGTCGTAGATACAATGGCAGTGGTCGTGGCAAGCCTGGGTTGCGGGCTAATGCTGCCCAAACCCAAGGAGAGGCTTCCTCATTGAACCCAGATGCAGCTGAGGGACCGATTCCACCTGGACTTAGCAGTGAACAATGGGGGTTTGTTGCTACAAGCACTAAAAATTCAGAAGAACAATCCTCATGAGAAAATGACTGGTAAGCAACTTTCTTGGATCATTGACACGGGAGCGTCCAACCACATGACAGGCAATCTCAGTAATCTACGAGACGTGCGCGATATTGCTAGCTGTCCGGTTGGTTTACCGGATGGAAGTCACGCCGAAGCCACTAAGGAGGGCGAAGTCAATATTACCAATGACTTAGTGTTGAAAAACGTTCTTTTTGTGCCCAACTTGACTTGCAATTTGATTTCTGTATCACAACTTATTGATCATTCCAACTGCTTTGTTCAATTCACTAAAACATTGTGTGTTATACAGGACCGCACTTCGCAGACGCTGATTGGAGCGGGTGAGAGACGGGATGGACTCTACTACTTTCGGGCTGCACCGAGCATCCAAGCACTACAGACAAATCCTAGAGATTCCCTTGAATTGTGGCACAATCGCTTGGGTCATCCATCTTTACGAGTGACCAAGTTAGTCCCGAAAGTAGATAGTAGAAGCAGCAGTGGTTTTTTTAATAACAGTTGTGATGTTTGTTTACGGGCAAAGCAAGTTAGAGATAAGTTTCCTTTAAGTGAACATCGAGCTAATGGTATTTTTGAGTTGATACATTGCGATTTATGGGGTCCATATCGTTGTCTGTCTTCTTGTGGTGCCTCTTATTTTTTGACGATTGTGGATGATTTTTCACGTAGTGTGTGGATTTTTCTTTTGACTGATAAAACTGAAGTATCCCAAACTATGAAAAACTTTTTCGCCATGGTTGAGCGTCAGTTTCACAAACAAATTAAAACCGTGAGAAGTGATAATGGTACAGAGTTCACCTGTTTGACAAGTTATTTTGTTAAGAATGGGATTATGTTTGAGACTTTTTGTGTGGGTACTCCTCAACAAAATGGGCGGGTTGAAAGGAAACACCGACATATTTTGAACGTAGCCCGTGCTTTACGATTTCATGGGTCACTACCAATTGAATTTTGGGGGGAATGTGTATTGACTGCGGGATACCTCATAAATCGCACCCCTTCTTTGGTTTTAAATGGAAAGAGTCCGTATGAGGTTTTGTTTGGACGTTGTCCTGATTATGGTCATATGAGAATTTTTGGGTCATTATGTTTTGCTCATTGCAAGAATGGAGACAAATTTGCGAGTCGGAGTCGTCGATGTGTTTTTATGGGGTACCCTTACGGAAAAAAAGGGTGGAGACTTTATGATTTGGAGAGCAAGGTATTCTTTGTTTCACGGGATGTTGTGTTTGATGAAACTCAATTCCCATTTGCTACTATAACTGATAATCAATCCCATGAACAAACTGGAGACTCATTTGGCCTAGGGGATGCTACTCTTGACTTGATAGACGATGAGATACTAGCTAGGGGGGGTGCATATGATGATAATGTGGTAGGCAGTGGGGACAGATCCCCATGTTATGACACTACTGAGGGGACAGTTGTTCAACATGAGGGTAACACGGAACCAACTGTGTTGGGTAGGGGGCATCGTCAGCGACAAACCTCAATTCGACTGCAGGACTATGTCACACATACCATCCATAAAGTGAGTCCATCCGTCCAATCATCCTCTTCACAGCAGTCTGCAGGTAAACCCTATCCTATAGCACACTTTGTTAACTGTGATAACTTTTCTGTGCGGCATCGGAATTTTATTGCAGCCATCACAGCAGATCGGGAACCCAGTTCTTACTCAGAGGCAGTTAAGGATGCAGGTTGGCGTGCAGCAATGCAGAGTGAAATTCAAGCTCTAGAAAAAAATGGGACTTGGGTTATTGATGATCTTCTAGAAGGGAAGAAGGCTCTTGGATGCAAATGGGTGTATAAAATAAAGTATCACTCCGATGGCACAATCGAGAGACTGAAGGCAAGGCTTGTGATATTTGGCAATCATCAAGTTGCAGGAATTGATTACAATGACACTTTTGCTCCTGTTGCAAAGATGGTCACAGTTCGGCTTTTTCTAGCAGTTGCGGCAGCCAAGCAATGGGAACTCCATCAAATGGACGTTCATAATGCCTTCCTGCACGGAGACCTTCAAGAGGAGGTATATATGAAGTTCCCACCGGGTTTTCAGGTGGCCGGTTCAGGAAAGGTATGCAAACTTCGGAAGTCTCTTTATGGGCTTAAACAAGCTCCACGGTGCTGGTTTGCAAAATTGTCGATAGCATTGACTACCTATGGCTTCACGCAATCTCGCTCCGATTATTCTCTCTTCACTATGCACCAGGCCGGGATGCAACTCAACGTCCTTGTATATGTAGACGATCTCATCATTTCCGGAAATAATCATGATGTCATCACTGAGTTTAAAGCTTATCTGAGTAAGTGTTTTCATATGAAAGACTTGGGGATGCTCAAGTATTTCTTAGGTGTGGAGGTTGCCCGTGCACCCGAGGGGATTTTCTTGTGTCAACGCAAATATGCACTTGATATAATTTCTGAAGTTGGTCTGTTAGGGGCTAAGCCGGCTAGTATTCCCATTGAGCAAAATCACCGTTTGGCTTTAGCAACAGGAAAACTTCTGGAGGACCCCGAGAAGTATCGGCGACTGGTTGGACGCCTGATATATCTCTGTTTCACTCGCCCTGAGCTTGCTTACAGTGTTCATATTTTGTCACAGTTTATGCACCAACCTCGCATCGAGCATTGGGAGACGGCGCTTCGAGTGGTGCGATTTTTGAAGGGTAATCCAGGTCAAGGCATTCTCTTGAGTAGCACATGTGATTTACAGTTATATGGCTGGTGTGATGCGGATTGGGCAGGTTGTCCACTCACGCGACGATCCCTCACTGGTTGGTTGGTATTTTTGGGTACCTCTCCAGTCTCCTGGAAAACGAAAAAATAACATATAGTCTCACGATCTTCGGCCGAAGCCGAATACAGATCCATGGCCATGACAACATGTGAGTTGAAGTGGTTGAAGGGCGTTCTTACTAGCTTGGGTGTACATCATCCTCAGTCCATGTTACTTCACTGTGACAGTCAAGCGGCGTTACATATCTCACAGAATCCAGTCTTTCATGAGCGAACTAAACATATTGAAGTGGATTGCCACTTTGTACGTGATGAGATCGTCAACGGTAATATTAGTCCCAGCTATATCTCAACAAAAGAGCAGCTCGCCGATATCTTTACAAAAGCTCTTGGAAAATCACAGTTTGACTATCTTCTTCGCAAGTTGGGCATTCGAGATCTTCATGCACCAACTTGAGGGGGGTATTGGGAATTAGTGTATTTTAGGAATTCTTGTAGATATTTTTCTTGTAACCGTAGATATTGTTTTCCTTTTTAGATTGGATCTGTTAGCTTATCTTTAGGAAAGTTGCCAAACGAAAAGGGATTGTCTCTTGTATATATTGACGTTATACTAATGAGAAAAGGCAAGGAGTTTTTCCTCCATCAACAGTGAGCTATCGTATCACTTCCTAAAGACAGAGAGCATGGACGACCCTTGCCACCTTCAGGGACAATACCTAGTCGGTGAGGGTCCTGGCCCAAACCACTCTATATCTTGGAAATTATGTTAAATAAATAAAAGATTTTAGTTTGATGAAAAATTCTACAGTTAATGCTACTTTTAAAGATTTTAGTACTTAGTTTTAAGGTTATGAAAATATATAGTTCTTAAAATTCGCCCAGTATCTACTCTACTGAGCTGGATAGGATCACGATCAACGACAAACGTAAGCCGAGTTGGGTCCACTAGGAATTTGCAAAATGCCAAAATCCGATTTGTCCAGTAACTTACAATTCAAAAGGCTATAAATGAGTCAACACCTTTTCCTCATAAAGTTGTTTGACTATTCATATTCTTATTAATTGACTTTTTAGTGTATTGACTTGACACCTAGCTACTGTATTGGCCACGGTTAGACGATTCCGATTACTTACCCAAAGGTATAGAAAATAACCTTATTTGAGGAATCATAGTTAACTTGTCAAATGCATGTGGGTGGCTGTGGCTGATTCCTAAGACCATAACCGTTGAAGCCACCAAGATGACTGATTGGACCGCTTGTTTATGTTCCAGTTCCAGTTCCAGTTGAATCTCATATCTTTTCAACATTCATTTGGTCATAAGTTGGAATTCTTGGACGTGACCAAGTTGAGGATTGCAACCTTCCTATATTTCATAAGCTCAATCTGTTAAGGCAAGCCACTTAACCATATTGATTGGATTATTTGCTACATTTTTGATGAATGATTATTGAATTGCCTTGTTTAACATGTGGAGTTTTTGTTATGCTCTTCCAGTCCAAGAACAACATATATAAGGTCAAGGCAACTTGTTTAGAGCGGACATGGTAGGTTTCAAGGTTTCTGGCTTGGAACCACTTGCAGCCGAATTTTGAATATAGGGTGTGTGTGGTCTTTCGATTGCCAAAGTTTTACCAACATCCAAGAGCTGCATTTACTAACAAAATGTCTTATTAGGATACTATTCCGTAAGAGGAAAGCAAAGAACAGGAAACGGTGTGAACATTGAATGAGAAATTAAGACATGAGAAAGTTAAGGCGGAGAGCAAAGTTGAGATGCAAAATAACTCTGGTCAAGTCATGATGGTTTCAAATTTACGAAAAGTAAGTTTGACCGCAAATATTCAACCTTAAAAAAAAAAAAAAAGAACAGGCTTTGTTTCACAGCCCCTTCCTCTTTGAAGACATCACAAATTCAAGGTCTGCTGGTAAACTTTAAGATGCAGACAGACAGTCATTGCTTGAGTTATTATACTCTTGAATCAAAGATATACATACGCTTCAATGTTTTCTCGGCTGGCTTTTAACCTTCCTTACAACCTAAAAACTCTTCTTTTATTTTTTTAATAGAACAATATTAGAACTTTTATATTTTATTCATCTTATAACACTGTATTTAATATATTGATTAGAGTAACAAGGCCCAGAAGCTTATGCCAAACTCAAATTTCTAGTTCGTAGCTTGTGAGGGACTCGTATTGGGTCAAGTTGGACTTCTCAATGGGAACTGTATTCTCCTTCTCAACACTTACGCCACCAGTTTGTATTCAAAGTACAAAGTACAGAAGAAATCAAAGTCATCTCTGCTCAGGATCTTCACTTTATATTATTACCGTATTTCTGTTAGTTAGTAACATTTAGATTTTAATGTTTGACTGTGATCTCAGTAGTAGGTTCTTGTAGTCTAAATCTAATTTCATAAATTATTATTATTAGGAGATAATGTTTTGTTATAAGTTTCTATTGGTAGTTAATCTACAATAGTACTATTAATATATAATTATGTTTTTTCTATATAATTTTATTTATCTTAATGTTCATAATTGTATCAATAATTTCATAAGATTGAATATTAAATTGCGAAAAAACTATTGTGATAATTAAAAATATAATAACATCAAGTGTAATATCAAATATGTTTTTTCCGAATTTGTATTTAATATTGTTGGTTAAATTTTATGAGTAGAGAATTTGACTTTATTTTGGTTTGAAGAAAATATGAGTATTGGATTTTAGTGGGCAACTTATATGCTTTAAACAAAAAAATGGCATGACAATTTTTTTTGGAGAAAATAGAAATTGAATTAACTAAAATTCCCAACAAGATACAAGGTAGCAATCCAATAAATTTACAAATTACAATGCAAAAACTTGAAGCTTTACAAGTTAACTAACTTCTTCTGTCAAAGCTCGAGGGATCGTAAGGTTATACTAAGTTCTAGCTGAAATATTCCTACTATACGCGACTCAAGATTTGTAATCATAAGTCTAATTGCTAGTAATACTTGCTTTTGAGCTGTGACTCATGAATGAAGATGAGCTCTTTTGTTCTCCCTTTTATCTCTTTGAGTGTCTAAGATGAAGGATAGTTAGTGTTTGAAAAATCGTAGCATTTCTTTCCTTCTATATTGTATAAACCATGCATCTAAAAGCTATTTTAATTATCAGGTTATCCTCTTTGCTTCTTTCCCTACTATTGCTCATCTGAGATATGATATTAGGCAGATCCTTACTCTAACAATTTAGATTGTAAGCTATTTATATTTCATCCAAAGGCAAGATGATAAGCAACATTAGAAGGACATGTGAGTAATTGATTCAGGGTAATGTCTACAAAGAGGACAACAATTGGTATTGTTTTGTGAGCTATATATTCTATCAAGATGAATGACATCTTAGGACCGGATTGTTTAAATCACACCAAATTGAGCTACACAGTTTGTTTTCAAAAGTTGTTTGCATGTCTTATTAGAGAACACACTAGAAGAATGATTCAACCAGTGTATGATGTCAGCTCTACTAAGAGTATAAAGAATATCCTGGAGCAAGATTTGAGAGGCTTGATAAAGTTGAAGGGATTAGTTGTTGAATAATTCCAATAAAGGCTTCTTTAACAATATCTTTTTCACGTATAATGTCTTTCAGATTGGAGAGTCCATTATTGAAATTTAGGAGGCCAATGTTGTTCCAATTGCCAAATAAAAAACTAGTAGCAAGTCCATCACTAAGTTTGCATTTGAAATGAAGTTTGGCCTAGTCCCTCAGTCTTAGGATGTACAAAGTTGTCTATAAGGTATTAGTTTTAGGTTTTAATAAACTTTTTCTCTTCAAAATTTGTATATGTACTTACTTAACCCAGAAAGCTTTTTTGTTTTTAATCTTTTAGTAATCTCCATATTCTCTTAATCATAAAGTCTTTATAATAGGCCAAATACCCAAGCCACCCTCTTATTTTGGAAGACAGATATCACTTCACTTAATCTTGGCCACTGAATTCCTTGTGACCTCACCAAACTATATAAAGGATATGAGTATCCTTTATATTGATTTGATCAAGCTTTTTGGAAGATAAATATGCAAGTTGTAGTACAAATGTAAGGAATTAAGTACAAAGTTTATAAGTTGAACTCTTCCAATATAGGAAGAGTTTTGTTGCACCAAAAACTTACTTTTCTTTGGATATTTTCAATTAATAGGATAGATTTTCTATATGATAGCCATCTTTCCTATTTTTCATTTTCACCCGATTAAGGTTACTATTTGGGAAACCATCATCTTCCTCTATTCTTTGCCACCAGTGGCTCTAACTGACTAATCGTATATACCAATTAAATCCTGTCTTCTAGCTCGTCATAACCATACCCATTTTACCTCATAACAATATTAAAATAATCATAAAATTGAGAAGAAAAATAAAAGAAAAACTTAAATCTTCGATTAGTCGCCCTTAGTGAGTGTTGCTGACCACTACCACCATCATTAGAATCCCCTTGATGTCCAAAGTAAAAGCCCTATGATTTTGTCGTTGAGCATCGTCTATATAACTTTCAATTGATGAAAATAGAGGTTAAGGCTTTGAAATATTTTTTCTTCAATTCGGTTAAGATTGGTTAAGAATTTGACCTTCTTTCAGTTATAAAAGCTTTTCTACTTGCCAAGAGCTCTCATTTGGTATAAAAATTGTTAAACTCTAATAGATGCTAATTTGATTATAATTATACACCCATATTTGATATATTTTGCTTGATATTTTATAGTTTTCTTGTATATTTGGTACTTAATTTGGTCCAAGTGCATTTGTAGGTGATAATTACCTCCATGAACCAAAAGGAGAGAAATTTAGGTGAAATCATAACATAAAATGAACATTTGAAGCAATTAGGAGATGCACGACCGTGTATTTAGCTGTATAAGTCTCTCAAAATATGTAAATTCACAATATTAAGTATTTTTGGAGCTACATGGTTTGATATACAGCTATGTATCAAACCGTGTGTGTCCAAAAAATCCTAAATTTTGCCATAAAAGACATGAATAAAGGCCAAAAAAAGAAGAAGAAGGGAAGACTTTTTGAACTGATTCTAGAGGTGAAGAACATTCAAAAGGGACAATATTGATCCAAAAAGGTGGAGAAAGCAAAGAAATCATCAAAAGATCCAATAGATTACAACATCAAACACCAAACTTGCAAGAACATTCAATAGAAAAAGAAGGGAGATTTAGAATTATGATTCCTTTGTTTTTTATTCGTTTTTCTTCCTGTTTATCTTTGATTTCATTTTCGATTATGTGTAACTAAACGTCTTTTTAGTGTCTACGTGTGATGAAACCTAATTGGAATAACAATTTGTCTTGTTTCTTTTATTTAATTCAATTGTTTTGATTGTGATTTAATTATATGTTTTATGTATGTTCTAATATATTTGGATTATTAATGCATAATTTGATTTCATAATATAGAGATTATGAAATATTGTGTATGAATAGATCTAATATAATTGAAAAGAGTTGAATGCAAACCTAGAGATAGGTCAACATAAATCCTCTAGATTAGGGTCAAACTTAATAGTGAAATTCATAAATTGATAATGCAATCCTAAAAATTTTAACCTGAATAATTTCGGTTAATAAACTCATGGATTAGTTGTGTAACATCCCACCCCCGACAGGAAGAGTAAAATAGTAAATTTGGCATAGGATGAGATAGATTGGAATGACTTAGGACTGTTCATGCATAATAGGATTGGTACACAGTCTCATTTGTGCACATGAAATTACTGTACATGCATACATGACATTCCCGGTTTTTGTGCCTAATGCAATTTTATTGTGATTAACGTAGTTATTGGGTTTGAAAAATTATTCTGAGTGCGCCAGTGAGTGTTTTATATTTTAAGGGATTTTCAGAAATTTTTATGGATTTTTCCGGAGAAAATTCCCGACCGGAAAAATCGCCAAGTGGCGAACCGGTTGATTTTCTACTGTTATTTGGTATTAAACTATTGCATATTTTGGTGGGACCCAAAAGTGGACCCTTAAAACTTGTAGGAACCGAAAATTGGGTTGCTAGGTTGGATATATTGATTAAAGTATAGTAGTTGATTTCTTTGACTTTTCTTTTCCCATTGGACCAATGGCCTTTTTCCACCTTTCCCCTTCTTTTAATGCCTAATTATTGCTTTCTTGGTTTCCTCTCGGTTATGCCTCCATAAAGAGTGATAGATGAATGTTTTATACTCAATTGCTCCATCAACCGAAACCTACTCTCCATTGAAAAGCCATCCATCGATTTTCTCCTCTTTAGAACTCCTTCCTCCAAAACCTTAAGAACTCTTCTTTATGGAATCAAGTTAATCTCTTGCCATGGAGAACTTGCCTTTGCTTGGTGTTAGAAGAAGTTGTTAGAGAGGGTAGTAAGAAAGATTGAAGAGAA
>JANZXV010000211.1:24356237-24369268 GCA_027576455.1 Erythroxylum roigii | reverse complement strand
TATTGTGTTAGGTAAAACCAAACCAATCCATATGTGTTATTGTGTTAGGTAAAACCAAAACCAATAACGTACACTAAGTATTAAATGGTGCATCTACAATTAGTGGCACACAATATTATTTCTATCTTTTATAACACTTGTCAAAAAGTCCTGAACTCCAATAATATTGCTCTATAAATACTTAAATGGACGCCAGAAAAAGTAAGCATACCGTGAACATGCTTTTGAATTTCTACTAAACCAATGAAATTACCTCTTAATGCAGTGTAGAAAATTACCAAATGCGAGTGGTGGGACAGCTTCAAAAGCCCAACTGGAATGAGTGTGTTTGTGTCTCTCTCGCCATCCATTGTATTGTATGAACTCCCAGTACCAATTTTCATGATGCAAAAACTGTGGAAGCTATAGTTGCTCCAAAATCGGGACGGTACCCACTGCTCCCTTCTGTCTCTAGCTTCGCTTTCTTTCTGATTTCTGTTTATTTCTCAAGACTTTGGCACAGAAGCCTGGCATTTTAATGGGGTCTATGATTGGTGATTGGCCTTCATTCGACCCCCACAACTTCAGCCAACTCCGACCCTCCGATCCTTCTAATCCTTCTGTGAGTTTCCAATATACTTATGCCACTTCTTTTCTTCTCTTGTTTAATGCTGGTGGTTGTATAAAGTTCTAGTCTTTGTCATGATCCGTTAAATTTCTCCTATTTTATTGTCGCTTCCTTTCCTGGGTACTCTTGCAAGACGTGCTTCTTGGCTTAGTTGAGATAAGGTTTTGATTAAATTTAGTTGTAAAGAAAGCTACATTCTCATGATATATTTTTGTTGGACTTCAGGATTAAGTATCCGGGATCGACTTGTGTTTACGAGTTTCTATTTTGAGTTGTTTCGTCATTTATTTTTGCATTAGGTTCCACCTTCTGGAGTTGTGAATAAAGGCCATATCTTTTCCGGGCACATGATTTTGTAGATTCCCTCTGTAATTGTTGGGCAGAAATTATGGCAGCTTTACTTTTTAATGTCTTTTTTCCTTCGACTGAGATAGGGATTTAGTCTATCAAAAAGATGACTGGAGAATCAGATGGTTTGGCACAACAATTGACGAAGCTAAGTGGGTATACCTGATTATTAGAAGTTTTGATGAGCAGAAATGTAGATGAGTTACCAGGTAACTCATGTTGAGGTGGGTTGATGCAAGCAGATTGGCAGTCAAGGGGGCTTCATTTTGGTTTGACATGTAGTTCATCGATTGGGAAGCTTTAGGTCAATCAACTTCAATAATTTCCAACTGTGGCATAAAATTTGGCATAAAAAATGTAAGCATAATATAAGACGCTTGTTTGTTCAGTGAAACAACGTAGATGTCTCATCATAAGGTCAATTGTTTTCTTTTTTTCTTTTAATTTATCTTTCCTTGTACGGACCAAGTTGGAATAACCAACAAAGACTGATGATCTTGACTTTGTTTGGCATTCACAGGTTTGAGATCCTATAGATGTATCATTACTCTGATTTAAATGTTTCTTGGCATGTTCATATTAGTTTCAGAAAGCTATAATTAGGGGAGAGAAGCCTCCATGCATCAAGGTGTAGAAACATAATGCTCAGCTTAGTAGATATATTTTTATGATAAGAAACTGTATTGATAGGAGTTTCATGTGTGAATCTTCTGCCCAAAATGCTACTGAACTTGATGGGGGGAGTTAGGACAGTGTATCAATAAATTTGGCAAATCTTCTAGTAATCAGTCCCAAGTTCATTGAGGTAGGTTATGGTTATACATTTTCGTTTTTGATGGATTAATGAATAGTATTTGTGGAAAAAAGGAGTGACGGTATGCTTTATTATCAACCAAAGTGGTGCCAACAAAGAGCTTCAAGATTCTGTAGAGAATGGAAAAATCTAAACTTTCTACTAAGATTCAGGAGTTAACAAATTGAAGAATCTGCAGAAGTTGAGAATTACTTCCAGTTAACCTATATACCAAATGTAGAGTCCGTGGCTGTTAACTGAAGATGCTGGTTTATGTATGATATTCTGATTTAACTTCGATAAGGGAAAACATACAGCTTTCATGTTTAGCATACAATGACCTGAAATTTCATCCTTGAAATATAATAGACTCCTAGGTTAATTTTTTTCATTTAAATAGATTCCTTGCCAATGGCTTGCTAATTAAGCACAACACCAGGATTGAGCGTGCTTGGCAATGGAAACCATAATGCATTTATGAATTTTATTTGACAAGTTCTAGAAAGAAAATGAACTCACAATTGTTTCAGAATTAAATGCCTATAGAAGTGATAAATTAAGTTATTCATACAATTAAGCACAAGATATTGAACTTCCTTGCTTTCTATTGTTATTTTTGTTGTTAATATGAACAGATGATCTTTGACCTTCCATTCTCAATTGCTTTACTTGTGACGAGATGCTAGGTAATCACTTCTCTTAGTTAAGACCTCATTAATAGTTTTTTGGTTTTCTTTTCTCATTAGAAAATGACTCCTACCACCTATCATCCTACTCATAGTCGGACTCTTCCACCACCAGATCAAGGTAAGGAAAGGATTTCCTATGCATAATTTGTTTTATTGGGCTTTGGTTATGATATGGAAATTTTGGCTGTTTAAGCCCTCGTACATTAGATGACTATGAGGTAGGCCTGAAAGTTATCTCTCAGTTTTTGCTGCTCTGATTTGTATGTGCATATATTGCTGTATTTTCTCACTCTGTTTATAATTAAATGTTTCTCTTGGTTGGAGGAAAGCATATTGTGTTTGATCACTTTTTATAGTATACATATTTCAGAATTGTGTAATGGATATGAAAATTTGGAACGAATGGAGACATTTAGCAAGCTAGAGGAGTGATGAGCAAGGTGCAATATTAAAATTGCATGTCTAATAAATTTTCTTCATGTCTTGTTGGGTAGGAAGAAATTACTCATGGTAAATAATTTAAGATTCTTCAAGTAAGAAAATAATATGAGAGGAAAACTTAGGTTGAATATGAATGAAGTATCCTTTGATGACCAAGTTGACTATCATACCCTGAAATTACCAGCTTAACTTATGTAGTTCCTGTTCCATCTCTTTGTTAGCTGTTATCTATTCAAGTTCATGCAACTCCATAGCATGGATAATAGTGCAACCTTGATTGCAAAAGGTTAAAAAGGATCATTGTAGTAAACCTTGATGTTAAATTTATTCAGTTTCAAGAATGGGTCACATGATGCATCCAAAAGAGAAATAACTTGATAAAATTTTCTAAGGTTAATTGTAAAAAAAAAAAAAATTCTAACTTTACTCAATTTTGCAATAGTAGCCTGAACTTTAAAAAGTGACACTAAAATATTCAAACTTTAACTTGTTTGCAAAAATAGCCCGACATTAAGTTCTCGGTTAACGTTGTTGACATGGCATGTCATGTCAGATTTTTCTTATTCGTCACATGGCTGCCACATTACACGATGTTGCCAAGTAGGATATTTATTTTGTTAATGAAAAGTATGTTAAAACTAATTAACCTTAAAATTATTCAGGCACTGTGGCACCATTGATTCCAAAGCTTATGAATCCTCTGATTCCTAAAACCAAGTCTTTAATAGAAATGGGTGCAAGAGAGATTCTGCAACAACTCATTCATGGTACAAGTCCTGCAAGTCCTCCTTTGATTGATGTTTTGGCTTCTGTTTTGAAACATAATGATAATAATATTTTACTCATCGTACGAAGTAGAGGCCTATATAATGGGTCGAGTGGTGTTGATTCCATTGCAAAGAGCATTTTAACAATCGGTTTGGTTTCATTGCTTCGTAGAAGTAAAAACACATTGAAAAATAGCAGGGAGGAGAAGGAAGCCTATTAGCTTTTCAATAAATGTGATACCACCTTCTTACATGGTTGCCATGTTGCGAAAAGAAAAATCTAACATGCATATCACGTTAGCAACAACGTTAACAAAGAACTTGTAAGTCAGGTTATTATTGCAAAAAATTGAAAGTTCGAGTACTTTAATGTCACTTTTTAAGGTTCGGATTGGTATTGTAAAATTGGGAATTTTTTTTTTACAATTGCCCAATTTTTTAAGTTAAACCCATTAAGAACTTCTTCAATTAAGAATTGAATTTATTTTCTATAGATCATCTAGAAAAAATAGGAACATTGTTCACTTGAGATCAATCAAGTAGAACGTCTTAGCTTAAGGACATGTTAAATTCTTCAGCACACGAAATTTAAAGGAATATAATATGAACAAATTTCAATGATGATATTGCATTTTGAGGTCAGTGGGATAACTTTTTGACAGCACTGGTTTTTGCATAGATCCTAACACAAGTGTACACTTGAGATGGCACCAGGTTTGTAGTGTAATAAGGATATCTGGAAGCATACTAAAATGCATGTTGTTGGCATTGTGAAATGCATTTTGCAAAAGATGGTGCATAGAAAAGCTTTTGCATAGTTTAGCAAATAATCAGCTGTAACTTTGTTAACTCTGATTGAGCGCTTCATCCAGTGTGTCTGAAATGATATAGCATCAACTTTACTCACACTCCTGAAACTTTGTTTGCAGTTATAACTACTGAAGCCAAAAATATTCTCCTGAGGAACTTCTATGAGCGAGCGGAGGACAAGGTTTGTAGTGAATTCGACGTCATTCAATTGGCTACTTAGTATTCATTAGAGCTTATTGGCGATTTTCTCTTCTTACAGTTGAGACTTAAGAGAGCTGCTTCTGAGCATCTAGTACCAGAGCATGGAAACAAGCACCCTAGGGCATCTCATTCATAAGAAACTTGAGTTGCTCATATCAAATTCATGAATTCAACTGTTGGTGTATATATAAGTCATATCCCACATGCGTTTGGTTTAGTTAAAGGTATTGCTTATTGTTAAGAAAAGTGTAAAGCCATACGGTTAGATTTTGTATGTACAAAAAGAGGTTACATCTGAGTGATGGTATATCAAAGTCTTAATATTTTAGTTAACTGGCAAGTTGTGGAGCTTTGGTTGCAAGTCTTGTCTGTGCTTGCTACTTGCTAGGTACTTCTTACCAAAATTGAGCTCATTACTATGCACATTGACGTTTTCCACTTCATTATTTCTTGCAATTCAAAGTTAGAATTTTGGTCAGAGGCAGCGGGTGCTAGTAACACAAGAGTTGGTTTGTAGCAGCCACAGAGAGAAAATGAGATTGTATTATAGTCATTTTGCGTAGAAAATATGGTGAGAAATAGGACATTCATCTCCCATAATCAAAAGTCACGCACTTGCTGCGCTTGCGAGTTCAGGTATACGACATAAAAAGTATTATCAGATCTTGCAGCATCTAACATAGTTCTTATTTATCTATAAAACCCATTTTTCCTGAGCTAAAAGATGGAGTCTAGTAGTTGCGGGAGCAGATCACCTGTGCCACAAATCATCCTAACCACAGGCTAACCACAGGATAGAGGGCACAGGTGATCTGAAGCCCCAGTAGTTGCTGGTCCATTAAACAAGAAGTTTACGCTTCTCCTTTTGGGTCAGACTTGATCAGCTTCTCCCTCGAAATTTGGAATTATTTTGGAGACTTCCTCACCAGATCATAATTTTAGGTCAACATTTTCCGATTAAGAATTCTTGGCATAGTCAATGACAGTGTGCTCTAAAATTTGTCTTTGAATTCAACACAAGAAATTAGTTTTGTTTTCTTCGAATCTATAATTAAGTTATTAAATAATAATTTATAGTGTATATTAAAAATAGTTATAACTAGAATAATAGAGCACCACATACAAATTACAAACATAAGCTCTGTTTATTCTTTAGCATAATTAAAACGGTCAATCTAGTTGTGCTCTACCAACTCCCAAGAAACGATAAACAAAAGGCATCAGAATCGACCCTCTGTGGATACTCTCACGTTTTAAACATCTAAAGCCAACCACCAGAAATAAAAAGCAAAATAATAACACAAAACTCATTCGGTGTCACCACACAGCACAGGCCATTCCTTGGCAGAGAGACCTCGAGAGATGGCTATGTCTACCAACTTATACACCACATTTTCGCCAGTTACCACCAGCAGCAAGACCCACAGCGCCAAGGCCACCCTCTCGGTCCCTCCCATATGCACCATTAGACGTCCCACCTTCCTCCTACAATCGGCCCTTTCTCTACGGAGAACGCCCAAGTTTTCGATTACGGCTGCTGCGTCCACCGCCGCACAAGTAGACCAAACGACAACGTCTAGTAAAGCGTCAAAGTCTCTGCCTTTCAGGGTGGGTCACGGGTTCGATCTCCACAGGTTGGAGCCTGGGTATCCTTTGATCATTGGTGGGATTGATGTGCCCCATGAGAGAGGCTGCGAGGCTCATTCTGATGGTATTTTTGTTTTCCTCTGATTCTTATTTGGGCTTCTGGTTGATTTTTGTCTTTTAAGAACTGACCTGTTCAGAATTTATAATCTTTGTTCTTGTCTGATTTTTGTACTTGATCATGAAGTGGACTACAAAGAGTAGTTCTTTTCTAAACTTTTTTGCTCAATTTAAAACAAAGCAACTTTGGCTTCTCAGGAATTGCTTGAATCTGACTTGGTCTCTAAGATAAGAAATTTAGGATCCAAAAAATTAGGCTTCTCATTATTTCTTTGTACGAGTTTCTGTGGGAGATAATTGGAAGTTAGACCCTTTTTTTTTCTTTCTTTCATGGAGTTGTTATTGACCTTGGCAGGTGATGTGTTATTGCACTGTGTTGTGGATGCAATATTGGGGGCACTAGGGCTCCCTGATATCGGACAGATTTTCCCTGATAACGATCCGAAGTGGAAAGGAGCACCGTCATCCGTATTTATCAAAGAAGCTGTGAGTTATTTGTTTGATCCATTTATGGGAAACTTAAAGATTTTAACTCCATTCCGAATTGTCAACCTAGCTTCCTGATTGATACTTCCCGCATTTGGTAGTGGCCAATTATGCAATGGATGAAACCAAGTCTTTACCTGCTATTCTGTTCCAATGTTTTGATCTGAAACTCTTATTATTCATGTTAGCGTTGAAGGAATCACTAGAATGTTCTTAGTCTCTGCCATTATGGAAGACAAAGATACTTCATATACGTGCTTCTCTGTTGACTTACAAACAATTATATGGAACTACTGCAGCCTTCTCTAGTTTGAACTGGAAACTTCGCAGGACATGGGTGCAATTTGTCATAGGAGTTCCTTTTCTGTAAATTCATGGCCCACAAAAACATATAATGCTTCTACCTGTGGTTTTAGTAATTCAAGTTCTATAGTTGTTATTGAAAAGGTTGCGTAAGTAATTATGATGTTACTTGTCATGTAAATGTTTAACTCGTGTGCTTTCTTGTCCAGTCTGTCTTTAATAAGGCTCCTTTTTAGTGTTATAGTAGTCATCTCCGGGTGCAAGGAAAGCCTTTGGGGTCGCAACCTGAAGGGTTTAGCTAAAATCATGGGGGGAAAAGTTACTTGCTGAACGATATGATAGTATTCAATTTCATGCAGGCTCCTCTTTGTTGGACATATGACGGGTTTATCATGCTGTTGCATTATCTTAGTGTCTTTATGCGAGCTACTTGTGACTTTTCTTCTTCTTTATTCCCAAAAAATCTTCCTAGAAATTATAATTTACGCAGATATACATTGTTCAATCAATGTGACATGTGCTTGATTTCAGGTGAGACTCATGCACGAAGCTGGATATGAGATCGGAAATTTAGATGCGACCTTGATACTTCAAAAACCAAAACTCAGCCCATTCAAGGAGATTATCAGAAACAATTTGTCTGAGTTGCTCGGAGCAGACCCTTCTGTCGTAAATCTGAAAGCAAAAACTCATGAGAAGGTTGATAGTCTTGGCGAGAACAGAAGCATCGCTGCACACACTGTTATTCTTCTCATGAAGAAGTAAATTGGTCATAGAAGCTCAAGTTTTGATTCTGGAGATTGCCCTTTAATCTTGTATAATATTACAAAAAGAACTGAGCTTGGAAGTTGCAATTGATAACTATTTATTTCACTCTATATTGACATCTTTCGTAAAGACACCAAGATGATTGTAAAGTCAGTATCTGTCGTACGATTGTAGCTAAATACTAGTATCTTGTGCACGATTAGTTGCTAAGATGTTAGCAATTTTATGTTACCTATACTGTATTCGCTACTTTTGGAATAAACATTTCTTTCTGCAGTGGAACGTGGTTCAAGTCAAATGTTATACGGAGCATTTATGTCTGCCGCGAACCTCCCCATGGTTGAAATTTACGTTTTGGAGCACAAAAATGTGTCAGTAAAGATTCATATAAATAATTTTAGCATACTTGCTGCTTTATTCTTCACGTTAAAAAGAACTTTGTGGACTGAACTATGTTACCAAGATATCATTTTGTTGCTTCCCTGCACAAATTGTAAATTGTAAAGTTGAAACTTGAAAGAACGCCAGCAATCTTTTATGAGTGACGCCTTTCCTGCTGTAAATAATGACTTTATTTCAAAACATGAAAATTATCTGACCAGTAATTATGTTTATTTGAACTCTTGGGAGATAACAAGAGAAAACCTTTCTTAGGTGGATGCATTTTCATTTATAAACTCTCTTATAAGAGTCTAGGACAGTTGGGGTTTTACCTGTAGGTGGAGAACTAGTTGAGCTCTCAATGATAAGGTAGGCCCGCTTAGTCCGCTTGTGGGGTGATGTGCCAGTTGACCTTCAGAGAGGTGTGCCTACTTAACCCGTCTACAGGGTTCCCTCGAATTCGAAAAAAGATTCATTTATAAAGCTATATGGTGATATTTTTTCCCTTTCAAATATTTGGGCTATGATATGTTGTGTACAGCTATGTCATTTACACTTCAAAATAGAAAGTGATCAAAGAAAAATTAAGATAACAATAATAAAGTGAAAAATTAAACATGGAGTTTTTTTAAACAAATAATTTATAATTTTAATTTAGATTAAAATGTCAGGACTCAATTCAAAAACCTTAACATGTGCAATAGTAACATCAATTACTTTAGCTATTCAAACAAAGCCTTTCAAATGTTTTGCTCTGTAAATCATATATTAAATTCCCAAACTGACAAAACTAAAGTGTTAGTGAAACTAGATTAAATGTGACTCATAAATTAATATTCATGTACTAAATAATCCTAATTCGACTAAATTTTAGCACGCTCTTGGTATACTATACAAATACAAGAGAAATATACCTTTTAAATTATTCTAATACAATACTAACAAGTGTCTCCTTTCTTGATATAAGCAAGGATGAATTCTTGTTACCCTAATGAACTTCAAAACCTAAAGGAAAGAGAAGAGAATTTGTACTATCTTAGTAAATGAGGAACCATACATATATTTGTATAAGGATAAATCTTAAGTTACCAAATTTGATTAAAATATGCAGTAAAGACATACAAAAATATACGATAAAGCGTATTACACTATGAAATAAAAGATATACTAAACTATGTATTAGACATACAAAAATACACGATAAAGCGTATTACACTATGAAATAAAAGATATACTAAACTATGTATTAGGGCATGCAAAATTAAGTTATAAGACATACAAAATACAACCATATGAGATGAAAGAAACAGTAGAATCTTTCATGACAAGGAGCTTCCTCATGATCAATTCAGTAAACAGCTAATACAACACATCAAGCTCAAATCAAAAGACACAGACTAGTATCTTCCTATAACTAGGCACATTTCTCTCTGACTTCTTACTGTTCATCATCGTCTTCGTGTGCTTTCCTTCTTTTCGTATTTTCGTATTTTCGTGGATTTCCTGGCTTCCCTAATGCATGAAGGACATCACCCCAAGAAGGTGAGGGTTCGCGAGCGGGAAGAGGACCCTCCGCCTGATCCCAAACCTTCTTATAGCGCGGTACTTGGTCAATCAATGGTGGAAGTGACTACTGTATCCCCTGTTTGGCCGGTGGAGGAGCTGATCGAGCCTGCGGAAGGTGACATAACCCAGCGTACAGGAGAGGCCGGCAAGGGCGTGCTCTTATCCACACCTTTCAAAGAGAAATTTGATAAGCAATGGGACAACTCGGTTGTCATCAAACTCCTGGGTAGACGCATTGGTTATAAGGTCCTTTGCACTCGGTTAGCGTTGCTCTGGCGCCCGAAAGGTCCAACGAAGGTCTTTGATTTGGATTACGATTATTACCTAGTGAAAATCCTGAATCATTCTGACTTTATCAATGCCTTAACCAATGGCCCTTGGGTCATTTTCGGGCATGCTCTGTCTATCCAACAATGGAAGCCCGGTTTTCGTCCCTCACAAGGCAAGGTTACCAAAGCAGTTACTTGGGTGAGGTTCCCTGAATTGTCCATCGCGCGATATCATCCTCTCATCCTTTCAGCTTTAGGGAACCAAGTGGGACAAACGGTTAAAATTGATGAGACCACCATGCAAACTCAACGGGGGCGATTTGCGCGCGTCGCCGTCGATATTGATCTCACAGTCCCTTTACAATCTACGGTGGACCTTGACGGGGAGACGATTATGGTGGTCTACGAAGGTCTTCCGACAGTCTGTTTCACGTGTGGCATGGTAGGACATGACTTGTCCAAATGTCCTTCGACTAAGCCGGCAACCACTACTCCACTGCCGGAGACTCACAGTTCGCCGGCTACTGCCCCTTCCCAGCGTGTTTCGTTGGAGGCAGAGATTGGGGTTCAGCCGGAATCCGGCGTTAAGGGCTACAGACCTTGGATGGTGGTCCAAAGGCATTCTCCACCGGCTTCAGCTTCACGGACTCAGCAACGCCAGTCTCGAAAACCACCGTTGGCTACGAAAGGGGGAGGGTCACAGTTTGCAGCTTTGACAGAACTAGGGCCTGGAGATCAGGGCACATCTTCGGAGACAGAGGTCACTGAGCCGAAGCGATGGATTGGGACAGGTAACCGTTGGACATTTAATGAATTGATGCACATGAATTTTTCTACAGGTAAGGAGGACGTTGGGCCGTCCAATGCTCGGCCCACTAAACGACTCTCACGGGCTCATCATAAAGGTAAGGCTAAGGTCCAGGCTTCTGCTGACATTCCCTCTAGTCCAATGCTTGACAGTCGTCCCCAGGTAGGAGCGACCAGTACCGCTGAGGTATCTTTAATTCCCACTGTTCAAGATAATCATATTGCTATTACTCTTGATTCACATGCTGAGATGATTTGTGATAATAATTTATTAGCTCCTCCACTTTGCGATACTTTGGATAATTGTCCCATGCAGGATGTTTCTCTTCCGGATTGGGCCGGGGGTGAGAAGGCGACTGATCTTCTTCCTCCTTCCGAGCCTCCGGATGATTCGATGGAGACACGAACGTCGACTTTATCTGAAGCACATGCAATGGAAGTTCTGGAGGGTGATGAAACGAGCATACCCACGAATCTCGTTACCGTTCAATCTGATGTTTTGATGCCCACCCAATCTATTCCTATTTGATGTCAATTCTCCTATGGAATTGCCAGGGAATGGGCGGACCGAATACCCAGGCTATACTACGTAATTATTTACGTATGTATCATCCGGGAATTTTGGTTTTGTTCGAACCTCATATTAGCGGTCCTAGAGCTACTACTGTCATTAGGAAGCTGGGCTATGATTTCTCGTTTAGGGTTGAAGCGGTTGGTTTTTCTGGCGGCATTTGGTTACTTTGGAAAGAAGGCATTGAGATCTCGGTGATCCTCGCTCATCGTCAATTCATTCATACGCAGGTCAAGTATGGGGATCGTTCCTTTGCTTTTACGCCCGTTTATGCTAGTCCCCAGTAGACAACTCAACGTGTTCTTTGGAGCCTCTTAGATTGGATTCGTTCTTTTTCTTCGATCCCCTGGTTGGTAGGCGACGATTTCAATGCTAAATTGGCGGCTTCTGACAAAAGGGGGGCGTTCTGCACACTCGTATTGTTAATCAGCAGTTTCGGGATTGGGTGAATCAGTGCGAGCTCCATGATTTGGGTTTTTTAGGATCGCAGTTCACTTGGCGTCGAGGGTTGACTTAAGAGCGGTTAGATCGGATGTTTGGCTCGACTGCTTGGATGAGCGACTTTCCTCTAACGGTCATTCAACATCTCCCCTTCTTGGGCTCGGATCACCGTCCCTTGTTGGTTCATCTTAAGTCTTCTTCTTCTCATGCTTCTCATTCTACTGGTTTTCATTTTCAAAATGCGTGGCTTACTCATCCGGGCTTTACCGAGGTGGTGGCAGAGCATTGGCTTCCGGCGAACGAAACCTTTTCCTAGTCCCTCAATAGTTTCGCTCGCCATCTCTCGCGCTGGAATCACGAGGTTTTTGGACATATCTTTCATCGTAAAAAGCGGCTTTTCGCTAGACTTGCGGGCATCCAACATGCGATGCAAACGGACAATTCCGAATCGCTTTTGGAGTTAGAGCACCGGTTGAGTACTGAGCTTTCTCAAGTGTTGTGTGAGGAAGAATTATTCTGGCACCAACGCGCCAAGTGTGACTGGATTTCCAAGGGAGACCGGAATACCAAATTTTATCATACCGTCACTTTGGCTAAGCAGAAAAAAAATTCACCTCGATCGTCTTTTGGACTCCACTGGGACTCTCGTGTCGGGTCAAGCTCCTCTTCGTCATCTTGTGCGGACTTTTTTCATACAGCTCTATCATTCGGCCGACACGGAGGGCACTCCTCTTCCTTTTTCAGGTGGATTTCCCCGTCTTTCTGAGGACCGTCTTCTCGACCTGGACCGGCCTATCCATGATTCTGAGGTCCGGCATACTGTCTTTTCTATTAACCCTAATAAAGCTATGGGTGTTGATGGGTTCAATGCTCTTTTCTTCCAGAACCAATGGCCTCAGGTGGGGCATTCGGTGGTCAATTTGATTCAGGACATTTTTAGCCGTGATCACTGGGAACCGGAAATAAACCAAACTATCATGGTTTTAATTCCTAAAATCCCTACTCCTCTTCGCATCACGCAGTTTCGCCCCATCAGTCTCTGTACTGTTATGTATAAAGTGCTTGCTAAAATTATTGTT
>JANZXV010000211.1:24341195-24353484 GCA_027576455.1 Erythroxylum roigii | reverse complement strand
CCCACATATCTCGGACTCAACTTGCCCTTCTTGCCAAACCTCATGACTCCTTTCCAAGGAGACGTCTTAAGAAATACTTTGTCACCTACTTCATACTCCATCTCCTTTCGGTGTGCATCAGTGTAGCTGTTCATTTTATCCTGAGCTGCCTTAAGCCGTTGCTTAATTAAATTAACCTTGTCCACTGTCATCTGCAATAATTATGGTCCTATCAGTTTCCTCTCTCCTTCTTCATCCCAGCATATCAGAGTTTTACATCTCCTTCCATACAGTGCTTCATAAGGAGCCATTTGAAAGCTCAAATGGTACGACTTATTATAAGCAAATTCGACCAATGGAAAATGTTCATCCCAAGCTCCTTTGAAGTCCATCACATATGCCCTGAGCATTCCCTCAAAGGTCCGAATGGTCCTCTCAGATTGACCATCCATCTGGGGATGAAAAGCCGTGCTAAAATTCAACTTAGTTCTAAGAGCCTCTTATAAGCTTCCCCAGAATCTCGAAGTAAATTAAGGATCCCTGTCAGAAACTATAGAATCTGGAACCCCATGTAATCTTACTATCTCATCAATATACTTCTTTGCTAGCGCATGTAGAGAATCAGTCTGTTTAATTGTCAAAAAATGGGTCAACTTCGTCAACCGATCAATAATGACCCATATGGCATCATGCTTCCTACTGGTCTTGGGCAAACCCATCAAAAAATCCATAGTTACCCTTTGCCACTTCCATTCAGGAATAGACAATGGCCTTAACATGCCTGGTGTTCAACCTTGACTTGCTGACACATTAGACACTTGCTCACATATTCAGCTACATCTCTCTTCATGCCTTTCCACCAGAAATGCTCTTTCAGATCTCTATACATCCTGGTGCTACCCGGGTGCATGGCATAAGGCGCATTGTGTGCCTCATCCAGTATTTCATCCTTAACTTCTTTGACATTCGGAATAAAAAGTTTGCTCCCGACAACCATAAGTCCATCATCCCTCACTACTACCTCATATTTCTTGCCATTTTGAATTTCATTTCGAAGCTTACTCAATTCTGCATCCTGTGCTTGTAACTCCTTAACTTTCTCCCTGAGTATCGGCCTCACTTTGAAATTTGCAATAACAGAATCTGGTTCCTCCTGCTTCAAACTTATTCTAAGCTTTGCTATTTCTTCCAATAACGGCAGATACACTGCTTGAACATGAGCAGTAGAGGATTTCCTACTCAAGGCATCCGCTATTACATTTGCCTTTCTTGGATGGTACTTAATTAACAAGTCATAATCCTTGAGCAACTCTAACTATCTTCTCTGTCTCAAATTCAGCTCTTTCTAACTTAACAAATACGTGAGACTCTTGTGATCCGTAAAAATCTTCGTCTGTACCCCATACAAATAGTGTCTCCAAATCTTCAGGGCAAAAATTACTGCTGCCAATTCCAGATCATGGGTCGGGTAATTCAGTTCATAAGGCTTTAGCTACCGCGAGGCGTAAGCTATTACCTTGTCTCCCTGCATCAACACACAACCCAAACCCTTTCTTGAAGCATCACTGTATACTATATAATCCTCATCTCCAGTAGGCAAAATTCAAAACTGCAGCACTTGTTAATTTGTGCTTGAGCTTTTTAAAGCTCTTATAACATTCATCACTCCAGACAAACTTCTGATTCTTCCTCAATAACTTGGTCATCGGAGCAACTATCATCGAGAATCCTTCAACAAACCTCCTATAATAGCCTGCAAGACCTAGAAAACTCCTCATTTCTGTCACTGTCGTCGGTGCATGCCAATTCACCACTGCTTCAATTTTCATTGGATCTACATGTACCCCATCTTTAGAAATCACGTGTCCAAGGAAAATGTTGGATTCCGAAAAGGTTGAAGCTTTAAAGCGTCTTTGGACCTTCTAAAGAATCGAGTTAAGTTTTAAGTATGAAAATGGATCTTAAGATGAATAAGATGAAAAAAAAATTATACCGGTTTCGGATTAGTCTAAAGGTATCCAACGCGATCAGTTTGAGGAAATCTGTATAAGTAGTTGGGTTCCGGAAACGGGATCCAACAGAAAATCACTTCGTGAAGCCAAAATTCACATTTTCTGAATTTGGCATAAAGTTCCCTCTCCCTCAATGTCTGCAACATTGTCCTGAGGTGTTCCTCATATTCTTCTTCACTCTTGAAATAGACCAGAATGTCATCGATAAACACTATGACAAACTGATCCAGATACTCCTTGAAGACTCTATTCATAAGATCCATGAATGCAGCCGGAGCATTGGTCAATCCGAGGGGCATGACCAGAAACTCATAATGCTCGTAACGTGTCTTGAAGATCATCTTGTTCACATCAGACTCCCTGATTTTGAGCTGATGATATCTTGACCTGATATCAATCTTTGAGAAGACCCTTGCTCCCTGCAACTGGTCAAAAAGATCATCAATCAGAGGCAGAGGATACTTGTTCTTAACAGTCGCTTTATTGAGTCTCTGGTAATCAATGCACATACGCCATGTCTCTTCCTTCTTCCTAACAAATAGAACCGGCGCTCCTCTTGGTGACGAACTTGGCCTTATGTACCCCTTCTCTAACAGTTACTCCAACTGTTCCTTAAGCTCTTTCAATTCTGCTGGAGTCATTTTATACGGTGGTATAGAAATGGGTGCGATTCTGGGAATCAAGTCAATGGCAAACTCGATTTTTCTCACCGGTAGCAAACCAAGTAAGTCCTCTGGGAACACATCTAGAAACTCCCTTAGTACTGGAAAATCCTCTAACCTCCCTTCGTTCACCTCAGTGTCTATAACATACGTCAAGAAGGCTTCACACCCCTTTCCTATCATTCTGTCAGCTAGCAAAGCCAAAATAATTCTTGGCGATGGTATTCTCCTGTCTCCTTGGAAAGTTACCTTCTCTCCATTTCGTAGATCAAATTCTACCACCTTGAGGCTACAATCCAACTTCGCATGATACTTCTCCATGACATCCATTCTCAGTATCACATCTAGACCTTTTAACTCCAACGGTAGCAAATCCACTACCAGTTGAGCGCCTTCAATGAAAAGCTTACAATCCCTATACACTTGACTTATTATCACCTTCCTCTCTAAGAGAGTACTAACAATCAAGGGACTATTCATTGGCATCAAATCAACATCATGCAAAATCATGCTCACAGAAACAAATGAATGTGTGGAGCCATAATCAATCAACACATATATTGCAGAATTGAATAACTGAGCCATACCCGTGAAAACTTTAGGAGCAGCTGCGGCTTCCTCTCTGGTCATGGCAAACACTCTTTCCTGAGCCTGAGCTTGACCCCTTGGCCTTTATGGAGGAATAGCTTTCTTTGCAACTTCAGAACTGCCCACTTCTGTGACTAGCCTGGGTCCCACTATTTATGCTCTCCTTGGGGCTTACAACTACGACCCCTCTTGCTGTGTTGCCTGGGGACAATCTCTGATCATGTGTCCCTTTTCTCCACATCGAAAGCATGGTCCAAGTAACTTGAAACACTCTCTTTTGTGCAGTTTCCCACAATGCTCACATTGGGGGTTTGTGTATCTACTCCTCCATATCCTTCCTGTGCCTCTCACACTTGAGGCTTGCCCTAAAACTACCCTCGCCTGCTTATTCTTGACAGGGCCACTACTCCCCACTTCGCTCTAAGAGCAGAAGCTCCTCTCTAGCATGGGAGCACTCATTCCCTTCTTAGCAGACTATTCCCGACTCTTCCTCTTCCTGCTCACTTCATTCTTTATGTTCTCCGGTTTCTCAGCTTGGAGTGTAGCATCTACCAACTACTGGTAATCACAGAAGTTATGGATCAGGACTTTCTCCTTGATCTGCCAAATGAAGACCGCCCTCAAACTTGCGACACCATTTGCCACAATGTTGGCCGCATATCAGGAAAGCTGAGTGAACTAACTCATACTCACTCACACTCATATCCCACCAATGAAGTGCATCCCCTTGCAGCAAGCTAACTGTATAATCCAGCTTCTCTTTGTCAGAGCACTTCATCTGAATCAGTACTCTCTCGGTCCTCTTCAACCATGCTTCTGCCTCTTCAAGGTTGGTAGTTGCATTGAAGTCAATAGCCCCATACTTGCAGAGCTTGTCATACTGGCCACTCCTCTCCATTGGAGCTAGCACCGGCACTTGTGACCCTTGACCTATGGCATAAGTGAAAGCCTGGGCAAAGGCTTAAAAGAACTGTGGCTCTAGAGGGTTTACTTCAGGCATAGGAGGAGGAGGTAGTGGCACTTCATGCTGCAAACTAGGTGCCTCAAAATCAGGAGCAGAGCGTGTCCCTGCATCATGTAGGACATATGTTTTATCTGTACTTTCCCGATTAGAGCCAGATCTACTCAGAGCTCCTCAAGTTCTTTTTTGAGGCAGCATAGTCACTCCTTCAATTTAAAACTATTGAAAATCTTTAGCTCATACAAAACAGTTTTAAATCATGTAAAACAATTCAAAATAATGCAAGTTGTTCGTAAAAAAAAATGCAATCACACTTCATGTCTTAGACTACTCATTCCATGCCTAGGATACTCTCAAACCTAGTCATTTTGATACCATAACATGTTGGGCCCCGTTTTCGGAGCCCAACATCCGGAGTCATAAACCTTGAGCTTATTACCCTGTAGGGTCATTAGCCAACATCCTATAAAAGTGGTGTACCCACATTAGTCAAACACCAAAATTACAATTTGACTTCTTCAAAGAAACTGTAGCTCTAGGTCTATAGTATGTTTTGAAGTAAAAACCATCTTAATCAGAGCTCTATAGAACAAGATATGCCTATAAAGCCAAAGTGTGATCATACCCCAAACATGCTCTTCCAACTAACCCCTCACTTTCTCTCCATCAAACTTTTTCAAATCAACTCCAAAAGATACAAATTTCTATGGAGAGACAGAGACATGCGTTAGAATCTATTGGTTTAAGAATCACTTCATTTGGAGGTCAAATGAGGAAGTTATGCCTGAAGGAATCGAACATGTTTACACCCTCAATCATATTGTACCTATCTTGGCACAATTGCCATAACTTTCACTAGAGATGTTGGATGGAGTTAGTTCTTAGACGATTTAAAAGAAGACTTCAAGATCTACAACTTTGGCGAAGACCACAAAGTTAGATTATGCTTATAAAAGGATTAAAATTGCGATTTACTGTAGCTATCCCGTGAATGTCCGTTAAATGGACATAGACGGGCTTGGGAGCCATTTTTCACCCAAAAAGGTCTAGACATTAGCGAGGCTAGGGGTCCTTTTTCACCTAAGAAGGTCTATTAAACATAACTAATGTCTGTCTAATAGACATAGGTGATCCCCAGACCCCTCCAAAGCCTCTCCAATGCTTCCAACATCCAATCTAACTTCATAAAGACTCATAATCTTTCCAAATTCAACTCTTCTAGTTCCAAATCACTTCATATTAATTCAAACACCATATTTACCTTATAAAACTCCCAATTCTCAACCCATTTGCTTCATCAAAATCACAATTTCCCATCATTTACCATAGTTGTCCTATACACACATCCTATGCAGCATCACAATTTGTAATGATCATATCTTTCCATTCCGATATCCAAAAATTACAAACTTTATGTCGTTGGAAAGCTAGAAAGATTACCAACAAATTCCAAGAAGACAATTTTTACCAGTTCTACTTAAATTATTCCAGATTTTCCCTTGAATTCAGAACACAATTCCTACCCTTGTGAAAAATTGAAAATAGCAATGTAAAGACTTGAAAATCCATAAACAAACATAATGTATATGTATTTCATTGAAAAATTAAAAATAGAAATGTAAAGATTTGGCATACCTCTCCTACTAACAATAGTTCCTGGAGTTGGCGTAAGCTTTTGTCTGTGAGAGATCAAATTGGCAATCAATTCCGGTTTAGAATTGGAAATGGAATTTCTACTTCTTTGTGGCTGGATCCTTGGCATCCAAGTGGCTTCTTATTGGAACACTCTACTCCTAGGTTGATCAATGGGTCTGGACTTCCTTTGAGTGCTAGAGTTTCGGCAGTAATACGAGACAATGGTTGGTGTTGGCAGGAGTTACCGGTGGGCCTCAGTCACTTGGTTCCTCTTACCTACCCCCCTGATGCTGCAAGAGAGGATACCTTAGAATGGTTAGCGTGTTCTACAAAACAGTATACAAATGCATCTGCTTATACCTATTTAAGGCCCCCAGTTCCTATAGTTCCCTGGTATAACCTTGTTTGGCATAACAAAAATAGTCCGAGGTACTCCTTCATTTTATTGTTAGCATTTTTATATAAGTTGCCAACAAGGGATAATTTGTAGTATCTTCATACTCCTAATCGATGCTCCTTGTGTGTAGCTGACCTTGAAACTATTGATCATCTTTTCTTTGAGTGCCCTTTTTCTAAAACAATTTGGTTTCAAAGCCTTAGCCATTTTCAAATTCTCATTCCTCCTCTTACAAACTTTCAATCCATCTTATTATGGTTCTCCCAGCCAGCCTCCACCAGAACCTGTGACATAAACTCTTTCCTTGTCATTCTTTCTGTTACTGTCTATAACCTGTGGGCGGAAATGAATAGGCGAACCTTTACAGAAGAAGCCATGGATGAACGGTCTCTCTCTATACGTGTGATCTTTCAAGTTACGGAGCACCTCAGCCTAAACACTGAGCGAAGGTTATATGAATTGTGCTGAATTTATTTTTTGTTAATGTTTTATCTGAAAGTGATGCAGCCAGGTGACAGTTCGGCTTGCATAGGGCATACAGTCTGGGTTGTCCTACTCATGAAGGCCAGCCGTGTACTTTTCTCAGGTGTCGGTCTTGGTCCATCTTAGGAGCTCTAGATCGTCTCGCCAAATCAAGAGTTACAATTTTCAGACTCCTATATTGTTGTTTGAGAATGCTTCTGGAATTGGTTGATATTTGTGTTAGTTGACAGATTTGTTGGGCTTTTGTTCTTTTGGGTGGAAACTGTCAGAGATGGTGCTGGTTATTTTTGTTTTGCTTTAGGGTTTGGGAAGTGGGAGCTTCCTAAAGCCCTTTTATGTTAAGAGATTTAGGGATTGTTTCTTTTCGTCTGTACATATATTTTTCATTTTATAAATCCCTTTCTGATTTATCAAAAAAACTTAGAAAATAAATTCTAAGTACTAAAATGCTAAAAGGTGTTGGAAAGAGAAACGATTTGGTTTTGGCAACAAAGAAAATGTGAACTATAAATTTGAAGTAACAAAATGAATACTCAATATGAAGAAAGTTGGAAAACTAATAACAAAATTTTGAAATAAGTTAATTATTCTCTTTATATACTAGTTTTGAGGTTGTCTTATGATTAAATGTGTGTAGTCGTGTCTTCCACTCTTATGGTGCTGGTGAATTTATAGCCCTCTTATCCTTAAACATTTTTTTGTTATAACTACTCATTTTCCTATATTTTAGCTAACTATCTGCCACTATTTCCTTAACTTTCACATTTTAGATTTCTTGTAACTTAACTTCTAGCCTACTTAGCCAACTATGTTTCACTTTTTTCTCAACTTTCATAGACTTCCACGAATTCAACATATTTCTTCCCATATCCGTGTTTTTCCATTGCCATTGAATTCTTTAGTTAAATATATACTAGGCTTTTATTTCTAGGCTACTTCCTTTTGTTGGTTGTATTACTTCTTAACCAATATTTTAAGTTATTAATAATATTCAAAATTATCTTTTTCTCTATTAACATGAAAAGACTTTGTACACTTAATTTTTGTATTGTCATTTGGATTATTTGATGACACAACTATAGTAATATGTTTCTTGTTGTTCCCTTTTAGAAGGTGAGTTTCTTGGGAAGTTTTCAAATTCTATTTAGAATCTTTTGAAAAATTCTCAATTTCTTATATTGACGATAATTAAATAGAATAAAAAAGCAAATATTATATATTATTTTTAATTAGTTTATTACAAATTTATTACAAGTAAATACTAATTTATAGGCATTAGAATAAAGTTTAGATTGATGAACTTATGTATAAAAGGTTGTATCTTTCCTTCTTAATATATACAGAAAATTATCTTTTTCTCTATTAATATATACAAAAAATTATATTTTCCTCACGGTATTAAAGTAATGCATCTTGGTAACCAACCCACCTGACTCCAAAATTATGAAAAAAAAACTATCTAAAGATGCTAATTTAGTCAAACATAGCATTCAAATCTAACAATGAAAACCTTAATAACCCATTATATTTTCACTATCTAGATCAGCTTGGGTTGGTCCTTGTGTCATAAATTTTCACAAAGGAAAACTATAGTATATGAAAGGCATTAATGATAAAAAATAAATATGAATTTAATGATCAATCAATGGTGCAAGTAGAGAATTAAAATAATGAATATGGTGTGACAAAATTGTTAAAACTTAGATATTAAGTTCAGTCTCTAAGGATATATTAGTCAACAATTTTTATTGTAATCGAGCAAAGGTAGTTTGGATTAAGTTTTCTCAAGTAAATATATGATCACATTTAAGGCAAAATTTAATCAACCAATTGCTACTTCATAACAAGTTAAGAAAGATACATCTAATTCCTTTAATTTTAGTTAAGTGAAGTATCAACAAATCTTATATATGCTTTGCAATAACAAAACCTCCATGACAAATCAAGCTGATAATCTCTTAACCAATGATGAACTCGCAGACAAAGCTTTTTGTTTTACTTATCAAGGTAGGAAAACTACATAGAATCTTGATAGTGAAGAAATAAATTATATTGCTTATAATCTTAATTTCTTACAATTTTGAAGAATATTTAGAATAAAATAGTAGAACTTCCAAATGGATCTCCTACTAATATAACATACGTTGGTCAATTTATGTTTTCATTTGAATTAATTCTTGAAAGTATTTTATATCTTAATTTTTTAATTAAATCTTCTTTTTTGTTAATATCATTCCTTTTATGTTGTCCTATTTCTTACCTAGTTTTGTGTGATATGAGACCTACACTCATGGAAGATTATTGGAATGAAAACTAAACAAGAGTGACTTTACTACTCTGATGAACCATAAAAAGCCTCACACAATTCAATCTCTAACATCATTTATTGTTACCAACATTTTGGTAATCTTTCAAATAAAGTTTATGTTTTATTTTCCTTTTTTTAAAATTATGATACTCATGATTGTTTGATATGTCCCTTAAAGAAACAAATTAGATTGCCTTTTTCGATAAGTAAAATTTATAATCAAACACCTTTTGAGAAATTACATGTTAATATTTGAATGATTATTATATTATTTTTATCTCTGTGATTCGATATTTTCTTACCATCATTCGTGATTTTGCTAGATGCATATGAGTCTATCTAAGGACTCACAAATCAAAAACTCAAATACACGATTAATTTTATTAATATGGTTGAAAATTAGTTCTATTCTAAAGTTTAGATAGTGTATAGTGGCAATGGTCATGAGTTCACATTTAATGATATTCATTATTTGTCGAAAGGGATTATTCATCAGACTAATTATATTCACACTTCGTAACAAAATGGAGTAGTTGAATTGAAACATGGATACTTGTTAAACATGATTCAAACTTTGCCTTTTCAAACTAACCTTCTTAAAATCTTTTGAGGAGATATAATTTTAATAGCTGCATGCCTTATGAACCCATACACGTTTACCAATTTTACAAGTAAAAATAACTTATGAACTGCTTTCTAATTCATTAACTAATTACTCACATTTATGAGTATTTCAAAGTTTGTGTTTACTTCTATTCATGACCAAAATCCATAAAAATTTGAAAAACTTCTTATTCGTTGCATTTTTCTTAGTTACTTTCTTCAAAATAGAGTTCCCCACACTCCTATCATCAGTAAGAGTGTTCCACCTCTAAAGACATTCTTTTTTTATGATGGCCCTATCACTAGCATGCTTTACCTACCATCAAAACAACTAATCAATCTAACATATCTACCACCATAGCACCTACTTTACTAGTGAATTATGAACCTAACAATATTGTACATCTTCATATATCTCTCCCTAATTTGCCATCTACCATTTTGTCACATCACTCCAAGAGACCCACCAAAAGTCTTCATTTTCCTTCAAAACTCTTATGTAGAAGACATTCTCTCATCTAGGTCTAGGCCATCATCTATCTATAACATGGTCACCACTTCAAGAATGCCCTACAATCTCTCAGGTCATTTCTTATGATAAATTATGCACTTATCGTAAAGCTTTTACTACTTCCTTAACCTCTACAATAGAACCTCATAGTTTTTATAGGCTATAAAAGCTCCTTTATGGTGTGATGCCATGTCCACTGAGATTCAAGCCTTCCAAGTTAATAGTGAATGGACACTCATCCCACTACCCTATGACAAGAAACTCGTTAGATGCAAATGAATCCGATGGAACTGTCAAACACTACGAAGTTTAATTGGTTGCTAAATGATATATTAATATTAAAGGTCTTGCTTACACTGAGACTTTCATCCATGTTGCCAAGCTGGTCAATGTACGTACTCTAGTTAGTATTAATGCTATCAATGATGGTACCTCCACCAACTTGACATTAATAATACATTCTTGTATAGCAATATTAATGAAGGTGTCTATATGTCACCACCTCCTGAATTCAGACAAAATAGGGTGACTCGAGTATCCGAACTTATCAATTCATTATATGGCTTGAAACAAGCTTTGAGGAAATGGTTTTTGAAACTATCCTTATACTTCAAGAGTATTGGTTTACAACAATCAAAGATAGACTATTCATTATTCTTCCTAACCCATGAAAGTAACTTCATAACAAACATTTTTTATGTTAATGATGTAATTTTACTAGGCATCTGGTTAGGTCGGCCATGCTAGGCCCAAGCCCAAGCCCAGGCGTCGACGGCCCATTCGTTGGTGATAACCTCTCATGCATACGTAAAGACCTACGTGAAGACCTAAACCTAGTGGCTATTCCATATATAAGGTACTATTTTGTCATGATATAGGTACGACATTACAACCCTGCTTTTCTCTGTTATTAGCAACCAAAAACTCCTACCAAAAGACTAACTTGAGCGTCGGAGGGGCCTGCCGGTAATCAACCCCCGACGTGCCTTGTGTTGTTTTGCAGGTATTCTTTTGCCAAGATCAGTCAGAATTATGGATCCAAACAACGACGTCCAGCCCCATCAAGATCAGGCAGAAACAATAGCTATATATTAGGGATCTCAACTTATGCTACAGAGGAATTTAGTTAAAGCTATTGAGAAGATAATGTAGCTTATGTCATATGTCTAGCTACAAATTGAGATAACACTAGGATAACCAAGTAAATTGAGATATATCACAACATGACACTTAAAATATATTTAAAGTTGCCTTTATTTGCTTTCATATACGCTCTATGTAGGGAGAAGGAAAACAAAATACCAACAAATAAAGTCATTTTTATAAGTAAAACTTGGAGTTGGATAAGAGAAATTCTATTTAGTATAAAGTTGGCCAAAAGTGTATTTTAGACCTTAATATACTTTACCAAGCAAAACCCTAATATTTCATAATGCTCAAAATAAGGCTAAAAGTACGTTTTGAATCCCATCATTTGTATATATAAAAAAAAGAATAGACACTAACGTTTTGAAACATTAAAATTAAACTCCATTATTTTCAAAACATTCAAAACAGAATATAAATGAATGAAAAATTTAACAAGATTAATTCTAATCGTTACATTAATACTGATATGATTTTATTTTTATTTTTAAATAAAAGTGGGCCTCATTATCATTTAACGAATAGGACTCGCTATCTAAAATATAGTTATAAGTAAGACCTACTGTTTGAAATGTATGAATAATAGCCCCGTTATTTTGTGGCTACGAGGCCTACTTTTTGATTAATTTAAATTTTAATTATACAATATTTTTATTTAAAATATAAAAATAATGTTATGTTAGTATTAATATAGCATTTAGAATTAATCTTATCAAATTATTCATCTGTTTAGCATCTATTATAAATGCTTTGAAAGCGTTAGATTACAATTTGAGAGCTTTAAGCCCTGGTTTGGATTGAAGGAAAACAAGAGAAAGTGAAGGAAGAGAATTGAACTTCTCTTGGTTTCACCGTTTGGACAAAAATAAGCAAAAGAAATGTGAGAGAATGGAGAAAAAACTGAAGGAAGTTTAGGTCAAATATATTTCCCGTCAAATTGGTAAAAAAGGAGGAGAAATCTAAGACAAGAGAATCCTAATATATATAAATTACCATAGTATCCT
>JANZXV010000211.1:24325762-24341095 GCA_027576455.1 Erythroxylum roigii | reverse complement strand
ATGTCATTTAATCATCATTTGATGCTATCATAATTAATCAAGTTCATAAATACTTTAATCCTCATTAATCATTTTTAGTAATCATAAAAAAAATTCTGGGTCTGACAAGTGAGGTTTCCATGGACCTCCTTAGACACCTTGATCCCCCTGCGTATTTTCCCAATAGCTCCTTACCTGACTGCCTGGAATGGTTAGCTAGCCCCACCAAGCGATATACCAATGTGTCAGCCTATCATTTTTGGTGACCTCCTTTACCGGATGTTCCTTGGTACAAGCTAGTATGGTCCAAATACAGTAAACCTCGATGCTCCTTTACCTTATGGCTTGCTTTCCTGCAGAAGCTTCAAACCCGAGACAAACTTTCATACCTCTATATTCCTAACCACTGCTCCCTGTGCCTCTCAACAAATGAATCCATGGACTACTTATTTTTTAAATGCCCATTCTCTAAAACTATTTGGTACCATTGCCTCACCCAATTCAACTTGCCCACTTTCAACCAGTCTAACCTCTCAGCTATCCTTTCCTGGTTTAGAATTGTTTCCTGTACCAGAGTATCAGCCATAATTCACTTCCCTCTTCTGCTTTCCACCACTATTTACCATATATGGACTGAATGTAATGCCAGAACTTTCAAGACTGAAGCCATGGCTGAGGAGAGACTGTATCTCGAAGTAATCTCCCACGTTAGGGAACTTCTCAGCCTATACACCGAGAGGAGGTAATTTTATAGTTTGGTTATTCACTTACTTTTGCAGGTTAATTGCTCAGTCATTTCTAGGTCATAGCATGCGCGGTTCTCATTGGATAGGCCATGTCTTGCCATGCCTACCCTCAGAGGCTTAGCACAGTCACTTCTTGGTGGCAGCTTTCTCCTTGGCCATCCAGGGGCTAAGGTTGTTCTTTTCACTTCAATATCTCTTTGGCTTGCTTCTTCTGGGCTTGAAAATTTTTAGTTAGGCTTCCCACTTGGATTATAGATGCTTGGGTATTATTTGGTAGCGTTCTTTGTGTTTCTGATGTTGAATGGTTGTAGGATTGCTCCTTCCATAGCTACAGAAATCCCTATGTTTTATCTTGGATTGTCCTGAGGCTAGTTGCTATATTTTAGCTAGTCGTACCTTCTATGGCACTTGTACGTGAACTCTTTGTACATATTTTTGTTTCATTTATTAATTTTTTCTGATTTATCAAAAAAGTTATTATATAAAAACCTTGATATAAGGGTTAACTTATATACAAAAAAAAGTTATTATATAAAAACCTTGATATAAGGGTTAACTTATAAATTTTAAAATGTTAAACAAATATTTAAATTTTCATAAAAATATTAAGAGACAACTCATATAGTTTCCTCAAAATGATCTCCTATTGTTTATCATAGAATAAAAGGTCAAATAAATTACTCTCATTTAAATCATGATCACTTGGGTTAACTTATAAATTTTAAAATGTTAAACAATTATTTAAATTTTCATAAAAAAATTAAGAGACTACTCATATAGTCTCCTATTGTTTATCATAGAATAAAAGGTCAAATAAATTACTCTCATTTAAACCATGATCACTCATTTTTATGTTTCACTTTAAAATTAAAAGATAAAGGACTTGTTAATGCTCTAAATTCGAGATGAACCCCCAACCTCCGTTCAAAACGGTGATTCAAATTAGTCTACATAAAATATTATTTTATAGAAAACAATAATGGTCGAGATACACGCCTCTGATTCTAATTTTGGAGCAAAGGTGTAGAAGTTTGTCTTCACACAACTTGTGTCTGAGTAGAATCCAGCAGAAAATTTTGAACGAATAGTCAAAGGACTGTAAAGTATTCAAATATCTTGCATCCCATATTTTGTTTTTCAAAAGGAAGCCAGTTTCTCCTCAGTAGAAAACCACCGCCATACCGTGTTGATATGGTAAGCCCCTAAATATCCTGAATAGGAGGTGGAAAGCTAATCGCTGCAGAGTTGCGTGCCTACCCTCTAAACTATTTCTTCGTAGGCAGTGCAGGAATTCAAGGAAAAGACAGGAGGAAATTTGGTGGATAGGAAAGAAAATGAATCTTGTGTCGGTACGAAGGCAACTGGAAAATTGCTTGCATTAATCTGGCGGCTGACTTCTACGCAATAACCCCGGATACGGCGTCACGCATACGCATTTTGTCCTTTCAGTCACCCATATTCCGCATAAGCGACATCAACTTCTTGCAACTTGCTGCACTGCTTTGACCCATTCTCTTTTCCTTCTTTCTGACTAGAGATAATCCCCTCTCTCGGGACTAACTGTAATCTGCAACCAGATATTGGAGGCTGTAAGACAAATTATTTTATTTAATTATGCTTTTGATTCAAAGCTAAAAACGCCAAGTGTTTGATGCTAAATTTACTGGGCTACAAAAACTATAAAAATATGAAGATATCTCTCCAGTCTTCATATATTTGAATTTACTTATAATTAATTTGGGTATGTTGCAGCTAGCAACCATCTTTTATGAAGTCCTATCATCACTATATATATATATAGACCTTGTGATATTTATTTTTAAAATTTAATTAATAGTTTTATAGTTAATAACATTGAAAACTAAATAATAAATACAAAAGTGAGGTATATTATATATATAAGCTAGATAAGAGACAAAAATAAAACTCAAAACAAATTGTGCGGCTTAGAATTAGTAAAATGTTTTCCTTAAGTATAAAATTGTGTTTCCCAAGTGTGAAAGTGTATATGATTCAGAATCTTTTTCCAATTTAAACGAAAGATACTTACGACAAAATTCGAGAAATTTAGAATAATATTATTTGAAAGACGAACTTGATTTGCTGATAAGAAGTAAACATATTTTATTACAGGTCAAAAACGTGGAATCAGTCATTAATTATATAATTTTTCTGATCAGAACAATTACCCTAGTGTCTATTTTGTCAAGTACAAGTCGCGTCGAATGTAACTATATACCATCTATTTTCTGCTTTATTTAAACGTTTAGGGTCTCGAACCAGTACTAATTAACTATTTCATGTCAGGAATGAAATTAAAAGCAGGGAAGTGGGAGTTGATTTTAGATTATCAAAGATTCCTGATTTCATTTAAGAAGGGCCCTAATTCCTTAGGGTGCGTAGGGGACCAATTTAAAAACTTATTCTTGTGGTCATACATAGCCATACACTACGAACTAGGGGTGTGGGGGTCATATTCTTTGGAAGCATATATTACCGTACCCATGTATGGTATCATATATGGGTTCCGTTTATCCTTTCCCTTTTAAAATCTCCTAACCCAAGTCAACTCCTTTCAGAAATATTCGAAATGGTAGCAAGTGCTTCGAACGATATCGATATTTTTATTGATATTTCTTATGGACTTATCAAAGTGTATAAATATAAAGAAACTTCTTACTTGATGAATTTAATATATCTTTTTCTAACAATTGTACTAACAACTAATTATGTGAGATTTTTAACTGACAAAATTTTGCCTCAATTTAATTAAGATTATTTGAATAGTAGATAACTATACTCTTATAAATCGGTAGATAATGAGTTTATAAAAATGATAATATTTATTTTAAGATATTTTAATTGGTCCACAAGATTATTATTTTCATAGATTTACTATCACAGATGAAAATTTTAAATAATGAATGTACGAATTCGATATGGATAAGTTTAGTAGATCCATCAAGTTTTTATATAAGTACGTATTTTAGGCTCATTTAAGATATCCAATTACTCAAGAAGGGTGCTCTATGTGTTTATAATTCAATATTTTGTTTGTTTTGTTTTAACTGTTTAATACTGAATTTTAGCATCATGCATAATCCTAAGTGTTAGTAGTGGGTAAGAATTTGGACCAACGAATTTTTGATTTACTTGTGGTCGTGTGTACTTGTGATTTTCAAACCTTTATTAATAATTCTTGGTTAGTCTCCTAAGGTATTTTAGAGTCATTTAGGGATTTGTCTTCTTTAGCTTGTATTAAGCTTGATAGAAGTGGTGGCTTTGACTACTAATGATAAAGCAAGGGCTAGTCCTTAGGTGAGTTTTGGGTCCTAGAGAAAAAAAGATGACATATTATAGATAGATTCTTGGAACATTAGGACCTTTATAAGGAAGTCTCTGGAATTAGTGGAGATTTTAGATAAATGTAAGATTCGTATAGTATGCATCTAAGAGACAAAGTGGAGAGGGGCCAACGCGAAAGAGATTAATGGGTTCAAACTTTGTTTCTTGGAGTGTTCAAGACGGCAGAATGAGGTAGTCATCTTGGTTGATAGGGAAGTTATAAGTCATGTTATGGGAGTAAAGAGGAGTAATGATAGGATTATGTATAGAAAGATTATGGTGAAAGGTGTTGTACTCAATGTGGCATATGCGTATGCTCCTCAAGTAATTTTGGACGAACAAATTAAATGCCAACTCTCTAAAGAGTTAGATGAGGTGATTTAGCAGATCCCCTCGACAAGAAAGTTATTCTAGAAAAAGACTTTAATGGTCATACAGGGGCAATCTCGGACAAGTGTCCATAGAATAAAGGAGGTCTTGAGAATGGAGATAGGAATGATAGTAGGACAACTTTCTTAGATCTTGCGGTAGCATTTGGGTTAATAATAATCAATTTTTTTCAAGAAAAACAAAGGACACTTGGTGACTTTTAAAAGAAGAATCACTAAAAATCAAATTGACTACTTCTTTTCAAGGAGAAGATCAATCTAAGTACAAGGACTGTAAGGTGATATTACATGTTTGCTCGTAAACTCACCATAAATTGTTAGTTTTGGATCTTAAATTAAGGGATGGAGGAAGGAGAGAATTCCTAAGGGGTATACTAGAGTCAAATAGTGGAATCTAAAAGGGGACATGGAGAAGTAACTTAGGAACAAAGTAATATTTGGAGATGAATGGAAATTGGAAGAAGATGTTAGCCAAATGTGGAGAGAGTAGCAAATCTTTTAAGGAATATAGATAAAGAGATCTTGGAGATTTCTAAAGGGCCTAGGGTAATAAGATGGAGTCATAGTGGTGGAATGAAAATTTACAAGAAAAGGTTAAAATCAAGAAGGGAACCTGTAAAGCTCTATTTGATATCACCACAGAGTTAGAGAAAGTAACTTATAGAGTAATGTACAAATTGGCTAAAAAAAGATGCAAAAAAGACAATCTCAGTAGTTAAAAGCAGAGCTTACGAAAAATTGGACCAAAGATTAGAAACTAAAGATAGAGAAAAAGACATTTTTAAGTTTGCAAGAGCTTGGAAAAGAAAAATGAGAGACTTAAATCAAGTTTATTGTATGGGAAATGAAGTAAGATTAGTGCTCATAGCTTAAAATGAAATTAATAGAAGATGGAAGAGATACTTCTATAGCCTTTCTAATGAAGGCATAGAGTACAACATATCTTTAGGTTATTTTAGCACACCCGAGAGGTTTCATAACTTGACTCATTACAGGTAGAATACAAGGGAAGAAATTAAAAGAGCTTTCAGGGAGATGAAAAGTATAAGGCCAGTAAGGCCCAATGAGTTACCCATAGAGGTGTGGAAGAGCCTAGGAAAAGAGGGTATTACTAAGCTTTTTAATGTGATCCTTAAGTCCACCAAAATGTTGGATGAGTGGAAACTCAGTATAGAACAAAGGGGACATCTAAAATTGTAACAATTATAGAGGCATCAAACTAATTAGTCACACCATGAAGTTGTAAGAGAAGGTAATTAAGAAGAGAGTGAGGAACAATGCGCATATCTCGAAGAACTGAATTGGCTTCATGTCAGGAAGATCTACGACAGAGGCTTTACACTTCCTAAGAAGATTAATGGAATATTACAGGGAAAGATAGAGTAATCTACACTTAGTTTTTATTGATTTAAAGAAGGATTATGACAGGGTACCTAGGGAAATCATGTGAAGGTTTTTATAGGTTAAGGGAGTTCCTTTAACCCATATAAGAGTTATTATGGATATGTATAAAGGGATAAAGACCAAAGCAAGGATGATAGCAGAAGATAAAGAAAATTTTTCTATTAATATTGGGCTACACCAAGACTCCTCTTTAAACCCATTTTTATTTGAATTAGTGAAGGATGAGCTCGCCAATAATATTCAAAGGGATGTGCCTTAGTGTATATTGTTTATTGATGATATTGTCTTAGTGGATGAGATAAAAAGGGTGTCAATGTCAGGCTAAAATGTACATTAGAGTCTAAGGGTTTTAAATTGAGTAAGAATTAGACTACATACTTAGAGTGTAACTTTTCGAGCCAAAGGGTGACTTCTGATGTGGAGATAAAGATTGGTTTAGAAGTTATACCATAAAAAGAGTGTTTTAAATACCTAGGGTCTATCATCTTTCAAAAATATAAGCCAATATAGATTTGTCCCTCAAGGGATATTTTACGAGGAATAGGTAAGTAGGTCAGCCAAGTAGATGTCATAAAGGAGAAAGCCAATAAAGGATAAATATAGCAAAAAATATCATAACCAAGGCCTCAATATATTTAATAATAGATGAACAATTATATCAAAGGTCCTTCACCTTGTTGTATTTAAGATGCACTTTTAAAATTCAAATGTAACATTTTCACAAGGAAATTTGTAAAGGGGAATGTAAAGCTCGTAATGGGAGATAACTATTGGCCTATAGGATTTCAAGGCAAGGACACTTCAAGATTTCAATTTTCATAGATGGCTAAGAGTTTGTAAGAAATTATGACAAGTTTTAAAGGTACTCAAACCTGCACCATTCACTTATTACTAAGCATGTCGTAGTATCAAAAATCCCCCCTTTTATGTAATGGAAAATAGGTGTCCTTGCAAGATTTTGACCCATAATAAGGCAACTCAAATTCCTTTTTATTATAGTTAATTGTTTCATAATGTAGGTAGAAATAGAGGCCCTAGCTAGCATAATAAAGAAGGTAGTCATAAACTTCTTAAGAGAAATATTATAAGTGGCTATGAAGTCCCTTAATAGTAATCACGAACAATGAAACCCAATTTAATAGCAGGGGCTTAAAGGACTTTTGTGAAGAACTGAAAATTAAACATTGCTTTAGGTCCTTTGCATATAGACCAAGGTAATGAAGAGGTTACAAATAGGAAAGTATTGAAAGGGCTACAAGCCAAAGATAAAGATATAAAAGGCACTTGGGTTGAAAAGATCTCTAACATTTGGGTATACCATGGGCATATCAAATAATACCTAAAAACACCCTTTAACCTAATATTTAGTGTTAAATCACTAATTCTTATCAAGTTTAAATTGCTAAGTCTAAGGGTACAATTGTACAAATCTCATGATAAAGGTCAAATTTGTTCTAAGCTCAACTTAGTTAAAGAGTAAATGGATTTTGTGACTATAAAAAGTGAAGCATGCGAATAAAGGATTTGTAGCTGAATATTCATAAGATAAAAAAGCAAACCATTATTGTGAGAATTAGTCTTGTTAAAATTATAATTCTTAGAAAAAAAAACACTTTTAAGACAATCTATCTCCATATTAGTTTGAATCATACTGTATTTGAGATACTATCATGCCTAGAAATTATAAATATGAAAGACTTGACAAATTTAAAATGCTTCTTGTTTGGACCTTAACCCATTTGAAAATGGATTATCGTTAGTATAAATTCCAAAAATCTTCTATGTATAAGTACATAATCATCAATAAAGTATCTATATTTGTTTTCCATATAATTGAAATCCAATCACTATAAACAAAAATAATTATAGGCAGAAAAGCTTTAGGTCTATGATCGCGATTTTTTGATATGTGTACGTTTTAATATTTTAACCTCAATATTTCGCAAGCATATGAGTCATTCACGTAGTATCTAAGGTGTCAATCCCACAAGGAGGATTAATTTAATCCTAAACTCTAAGGCCGAAACCAATTGCAGAAATTCAACTGTAACTAAGCTAAAACAACAATGTGATTCAATAAACCAATTCAACTCAAGAATTAATCATGAAACATCAACAAATCAGCAAATTGCAATGCACACACCAAAAATCAACCTAAGGAACTACCAATTGAGAGAAAGGGGAAATTTTTACCTATCTTCAATACTAACCTAATTAATTATGAAATGTCGGATTATTGGTCCTAGACTATCCTAAGGTTGATTACCCCCTCTCGAGTTATAACCAAAAGTCCTAAATTATAAACCCTAATCTGATTATGGAAAATTGTAATTTCTCAATTCACAATTTATCCAAACTCAAATTAGATATGAAGATTTCCACTAGACTACCGGAACCTATGTGAGATCTCTCATCACATAATTACCGATTTGATTGATTTCTCATTCTTATTAAATTACCTAACTCTCGTTAGCCTAATCTAATTATTTTTCATCGGGTCACCCTCTCGTTCTGTTATCGAATTATGCAATCTCAGAAATCAATCTCAATCAATCCAAATATCATAAAACAATCAAATTTTTATTAAATCAAAGATAATAATAACTCGAAGGTAAGTTTAGACATCCTCAACTTTCATAAATCATATCTCAACAACTTTCCAAATTCTATACATTAATAAAATTGAAAATACACCAGAAACAAGATCTGAATGGATGATGGAGGCAGCAATGTCGGGAAACCTCCTGTTCAGGGAAGTACTTCGCGTCGACTTCTTATCCATGTCTATCTTCCTTCTTTTCCTTCTCAATCTCTCAATGAACTCTCTCTAGGGTTTCTTAATGGTAGCTGATGCAAAAGCTCCTTCTCCTTTTTTTTTGTCTTATTCTTTATATATCTTTTGTGTTTTGGACAGCCCTTGGGTTTTTTAAGGGTCAAAAAGGTCTGAAGAATCCCTTGAAACTTGATTTTTCTGAGTGTCTGTGCAATTGTCCGATGCAAGCCACGATCGTGGGCCGTGTCTTAGGCTTTTGTCACAATCCTAGCAAGTTGACCACGATTGTGGGCTATCTCCAATGCTTCTGTCATGATCGTGGCATCGACGATCGTAAGGTGTTGTTTTGGCCCGAATGTCTCTGAAACTTCTCCGTTCTTCGATGTTGGCTCTGAAACACTAACAAACACATCAAGATACCTCAAAGATATAATAATTAAGCTCATAAACTTGTACTAACCCATAAAAAACTCTTAAACACAATTAATTAACAAACTAACACAATTCTAACCTAAACACATGTTAAACGATTAAGTTAACAATTAAAAACATATCAAACTAAACCCTAAAACAGATGCAATTCACACTTATCAATCTATTATAAGTTATTTCAATTTCCTTGCTCAAAAGAAAAATCTACAAGTATAAAAGTCATAGGCCAAAGAGAAACCTCAGTGACATCTCTTCAAAGATATGGAACTTCTCCTTCATTTGATCAAACTCAACCCTACATAATTTATTAAAGTAAAAGCATGTTTCGAAGTTCTTATTGAAATCATCATGCATGGAATTTAACAATTGAAGTCTTTTATATACTTAATTGAACTAAGTTCATGTAAACTATGGAAGGGGGCATGGCTGCTATAAGTGATGTACGTAGGGTTTCGATAGACTTGTTGGATAGAGGGGTATGACTCCTATAGTTTAAAGCCGCAAATCTTACATTATTTATAGCTACCTGATCTAGAACTACTAAAATTACTAAACTAATTGTTTAAGGTACTCTTATCATCTCTGGTATTCTCTAATAACTTAGCAAATAAAAAGTACACATGAATTTACTCTTTGTAAAATTCAAGTTGCGTTAATCATCTTAATGTTGGAATTCTCTCAAAGAGACATGTTGATAGTCAAAGATATGACTGATTTCTCTCTCCAACAACTAAAAATGGAAAAAAGTGAGCCATCGTTAATATTAAATCTCTTATATAGAAAGATGGATAGAGATGTCAATGGGTCGGGTCGGGTCGGATTGAGGTGGCCCATGGCCAGACGGGCCGAGATGGGTTTACACGTGACCTGGCCCGATCCGACCATGGGCTGACCAGCCCATGGCTTAACGGACCACGGGCAGGTCAAGCCAACTCGATCTGTCATTTTTCTAAGAAAAACTTCGGAAACAACGTCGTTTTGGAGGTAATGCTTGGGCCACAGGCAGCCCGGTCAGAACTGACTTGTGGCCCACCAGACCTCGACTCGTAGCCCACCCGTGGCTTGTCAATCCGGGCCAAAATCGGGTTGAGTTGGGCCGGACAAGTTGAATCCTTTTTGACATCTCTAAAGATGGACAACTATGAATCGTTAGAGTCAACAATTGAGATTGAGCGATACTTTGGCCTATCAAGTCGAAATCTATCTACCAAACTTAATATAAATTCAATCTACGTCATCCATAAAAAAAAAAATATTACAAAGGGAACTACTAAATTAGCCCAACGCTCTAGAAAACAAAACTCCTTGCGCGTCTCTGCGGAGAAGCTCCTGGACGCCTATTGGTGGCTCCTGAAGGATATGTAAGCCTAGACGAAGAAGGTCGGTGATGGTTGCCAAGCTGTCGGCGCAATGATTTCCTTCTCGGAAGATATGCTGGAAATGAACCTCCCAATCTTGTTGAACAAGCTCCCATATACCTGATACCAAAAAATTAACCTCAGTTAGCACAATATGAGAGTCGGAGAGAATATTAAGGACATCAAGAAAGTCCACTTTGGCAACCACCCTGTAATACCCCAGCTCCCAGGCCAGTATAAGACTTGAGAACACTCCCTACGTCATCTATAAAATTTAAATCTTGATAGAGAATAACATTTTTTTAAACGTGATCTCCTATTGAGTTAATACTGATGCCAGTGTTATCGATAATAAGGTCGGTATAAACACCAAATCTTTACCTAAAATATAATTATACGCATGTCTAAACTAGACTGGGTAAAAGGAGGCATAAAGAGGAAATTATGGAGAGCGTTCACACAGCCGACCCGACTGATAGAGTAGCAGTCACAAGGAAAGGGTGATAATAGCTCCAAATTATGGGTCATCGTTACAAACGCTTTTGACTTTTTAACGAAGTCAAACCAATGGAAATGTAAACCCCAATGAAGGCCGTGCATCAGCTACTGTACACACATCAGCTCACGTTTCCAACACGTATATATATATTAAGTCTAACCAGCCTTTAATTTATCTTCTCAAATCTCAATATCCACGCTCCACTTCTCTCACTCAAATCTCCCATCAAACTTTTTACTATCTCTCTGCATTTTCAAAAGTGGCGTTAAATTTTGATAATTGCATGGAGGATTGGGACTTACAAGCCGTGGTAAGAGGCTTCAGTTGTGAAGACATTCTGGACAACCCACCATCACTGTTTGCTCCTTTGAGGTTTAATCACGATGAGCTTCTGAAACTCCCAAAAGGTTTAGAAATGACAACTGATGATGATTTAGTTGGGCTTCAAGGGTTCTATAACTCTTTCTACACTGTCTTGCACCAACCCCTGTCTCCAAAAACCATGTCTTGTACTACTACTTCCATTTTGGCACCAATAGAAGTGAAAGAGCCACGAAAGGTGCCGAGAGACCAGCATCCTCTTCTTGAACCCGTTGATACTTCTGGAAGTGACTCTGCCATTCGCGCAGTCAAATCAAGAAAAAGGTAATTGACTCGTACTAGCTTTTCAGTGCTAATTGATGGGGTTACAGAAACGATTTAAGTAATTGGTAATATACAAATAAAATACCGTGCTTTCAAATATATCAGTAGGAAGAATCAGAACAAAAAGATCGTTCAGCAGGTGACAGCAGATGGTCTGTCGTCTGATATGTGGGCTTGGCGTAAATATGGGCAGAAACCTATCAAGGGATCTCCCTATCCAAGGTAAATCTCTCTCTTTGAACCAGGGATTTAAATTGCTACACCATTGCAATTATGCCCGCGACACAATTAAAAAGTCTATTTTTAGTTCCAGCGACCATTATTTTGGAATATTATTTCAATTTTTATGTTGTTTTGACCTTACATACTTGATTATTGAAGTGGTTTTTAACCTTAAATTTGGTGAACATGAAACAGGAGCTACTACAGATGTAGCAGTTTGAAAGGATGTTTGGCAAGAAAACAGGTGGAAAGAAGCAAGTCGAATCCATCAGTATTCATCATAACTTACTCGGCGGAGCACGGCCACGCCCATCCTACTCGCAGGAGTGCACTTGCTGGCATCACCCGTGCCAAGAACTATATTCCCAAAGAACCCACGCCCCGTGAGCAAGACTCGAAGACCCTAAATGAAGAACAATATCCCTCAAGTCCGAAATTGGAACAGGTTCCTTCTCCCCAAACCCCTTCAACGGCTTTCCTTGAAGACGAGCCTTTACAACAGCAACAACCAACATTGGAAGATGATACATTTGATAAGGCTTTCGATATGCTATCTGACATGGCATTCGGCGCAGACTTATTTCCAAGCTTAGAAGATTTTGAAGGATTCTTTTCGGATGAGTTTGCAAATTTAGGTCCATGACCTCTTGTTCATCAATCTGCGGGAAGTTTCGGTACAACAGGTCGACAAATTCGGCGTTCAATTTACAATCTTCTTAGAGCAGTTCCGTAATTTCGGCTTTGTAGGAGTACAATAGTCCCATTTTTCAATTAATTCTTTCAACATATCAAAGACGCCCGGGGTAGAATTTGTATGTTTGTAACTAGTAGAAACTGAACCTTGTAAGTTGTTCTATTTTCAAAATTGGAACGGTTATTAGTTATCATGATCGTAAGATAGTAAAAATTATTATTTTAATAAAATAAAAAATAATTGAGTTCAAAATGTATTAAGCTATAAGGTGACAAAGCTTTCCGTTATAGGTCAAAAGGGAAAACGCACCGTATCATCTATACCATATGTTAGTTGTTATTGCAGATTTTATTAGTAGGAAAGACACGTGTTTATTGATCCGGATAAAAGGGGTGACTCAGTTATCAGTTGAGAGTATCAGATAAGGTAGGGCTGCAAGAATGTGAGAAGGGATGGATTAATCATTGGACTCACCCTATCAGGAAAGTACCTATTTTATCAATTTCAGTCCCGTTCTTGTATCTTTTCCAATGAAGTTGTCATATGAGTATAACACTTTCTTCTAATTTTTTAGGTACGAATCTAATAGCATTTAAGAATATTAGTGGAGTGCTAGCCCTTTGGAGGAATCAGAATTGAATTAATTAGGAAGGCAGATTCCCCTCCTTGTTGTCTGTTCATTTTTTTCCCTCAGTATTTTGGTTCTTCAAATCTTTTTCCTAATTTATCTTCTTTCCCCATATTTTATGGTTATTAATCCCAGAATCAAGCTATATCATTATTTAAGATAAATTGTTATTTAATTTTAAAAAATGTAAAAATTAACCTCTGTCTATATCTTTCTCTTGACTCTGTTCACATTCAATCCAAAACGTTGACAGCAACACCATTAGATGGTATGCTCTTCCAGTGATCAAACTTAGTGTATTCCTTTTGACTGAATTGAAAGCTTCAACCTTTGTTTTAGGATTTATTACTGTGGATTTTGATGTTATTTAATTTTATTTTCAAGTGGCATAAATGTGTTGATTTCATATAAGAACAACAATTTTTAAGTTTTAAAAATAACTTCTATTAAAATATGATCATCAATTTAAAACATTCTTTTGCATTCTTAATGGAACTTGTGATTACATATACGAGAGAGCTGTTATAAATTTAATATTAAAATTTTGTGTAAATTGATACTGTATGAAAACATATATTACAATTTAATTTAATTCCTATAAAAATATTCAACGAAATACTAAGATATATAATATTCATACTCTTATAATTTTTTTAAAGCCATGTCCTCATAAGTCATTTTACACCTAAACAGCTACTACTAAACAGTTAATTTTACCAAACATCAAATAACAAACGGCTAATACAATCAACTGGTCAAATTAGCTAATAGAATCAGCTATCAGCTAACAGCTAATGCAATCAGCTGATTGCCAAACAGGGCCTATATGTTTCTCAGGACAGTTTTGTTTCTTATATTCATTTACTTTTTTATTTTCACGTTTCCCTGTTTGTATATATTTGTTTCATTTATTAGCATACAATATTATTACAAATATTTCACATGTTGTCTTTGGAAAAGTTACATGCAAATGTCACCTGCTTCAGCCTTAAAGAAGGTGGAGACACACAAAAACTTTAAAATATTATTTAATCAAATCTCTCGTTTGGTTTCGAATCTTGTAGAATATTTTATTAAAATACGTAATTTGCTAATTATTATATATTTTAATTATTTATTTAATGCACACAAAATTAACGCCGATATCCAAAAAAAATTGTTCTCTTCAAACTTCAAAGTTTGTCAATCGTTGAGCATAATACTGAGGGCTATTAACGTCGTTTCATTATCTAGATATAAGATTTTTCTTGACGTACAATAAGAAACGACTAATTCTCAACATTTGTCCGCTTGTGTGCTGGGATCTTCTTGACTTAGATATGATAGAAGTGAAATATATATAAAATATGTAAATTCTAGTAGAAAAGAAGAGGATTTGTTCCGTAAACGCACATATATAAGATGCAATCGTAAATAACGTGCCAAACTGTATCTAGATTCCTAAATTCCTACCGATTCCAATAATTTATACCAGAGCTCAATGTTTTGGGGGATTTTTTAATTCAAGTGTGACACTACTTAATTGACAAAATCAAAGTCAAGTAGGATAAGTTTAGTCGTGCATTTATAAACCTACTAATTTCTTGTGAGTCAACAATTGTGGCTAGTAGGCACCAAATTCGATGCCTACCATGCCTAGTACAGACAAAGGCACTCTTGCCTATAAAAAGGTAGAAGTAGCATGAAGAAATTTATAAGCAAGCAGAAGAAGAGAGACATGAGGTAAGAGAGAAAAAAAAAGAGAATGAGAGACAAAAATATTTCGTATATTTTTTAGTCTAATTTTTCTTTGTAATACTCCAGTTTTTCTCAGCAGTAAAATTCTTCTATCCTTGACCTTATTTTAACCCTAATTTGGGAGTTTTTTTTACGTAAAATCTGTATGTTCATTACTATTTCTTCAGTCCTATTTAGTTGCGAACTTGCTCTAATCCGGTTGATTTTCACAACAAATGGTATCATAGCGAGGTGAGAAAATTACGCCGAATTTTTTGGCGCAATCCATTCAGAGTTTCGGTGAGCACAGTGAAAGTTAGTGAATAGTAACTAAAAGGTGATAACTGTTTATTCATTTATTTTTGCATTAAACTATGCAGTTACTGTAATTCAAGTATACAGTACTATTCATATGTACGATACTATTCATACATACACATATGGTACCATTCACATATACGAAAATATCATACGTACAATTGCTATTTAGACATAAGGGTGCT